>MU864468.1:0-43821 GCA_033296905.1 Podospora australis | reverse complement strand
GTGTGCCGGGTGGGGCGGGGCGGGGGGGGGGGGGGGGGGGGGCGGGGGGGGGGGCGGGGGGCCGCCCCGCCCCCCCCCCCCCCCCCCCCCCCCCCCCCCCTGACAGGGTGAGGGGTTCAGGGGTTCGTTCAGTGGCCTTCTTTTGGCTCTGACGTAGAATGCTCAACAATGCGGTACAATAAGTGTACGTGTGGAGAAATCACAGAGGGGAGGATGGGTAAAAGGGGAATGATTGATGCGTTATTTTGTCTTTTTTAGCGTACCTACTCGTTAAGGAAGGGGATGTAAACAAGGGCAATCTCTTAAAAACTAAATTGGTGTAGCAAGGGAAGGTTGGAGCTAGAAGTCCTCTGGCTTCGACGTCCCAAAACAAAGAATTTAGGTGTTGAAAAGCAGATATTTCTAACTTAGAACGGGAGGCAAGCTTTTTTTGAGGTTAGACAGTTCAAGACAGAGATATAGCAATAGCAATAGATCCAAGAGAAAGAGAAAGAACGTTGTGGGGGATAGAATTGTGTTGCTCACTGTCCGTGACTGTCTGCGTTTGTCCATTGGTGTCTATCCGCATCGTCCCCGGCCTGTTTAGGTAACTGTGTTCACGACTCAGCTTACTCCAACTGTCTACTCGTTTGTCTAAAGCCCTGGGTTCTTACAGGTTACTTCCCAGGTGGGTTACTATGGCTTTCATCGCGAATACGCCGCTGTTACTTCAAGGCTGTCGAGTATAGGTAATGTCCATCTGGCGGTGGACGTGCGGTGTTCTAAAGCCTCGAATCCATGATTGCGCGGTCGGAAGTCTACTGTCCCTCTGTACTGATCACGATACGCCACTTGTTCAGATGGATACTAGAGGCAAACCTGCTCCAAAGGGTTAGTAACCGTGGCGGAGCCAGAACGATAGGTTGGTCCTCGTGGCTATTGTTCTCAGGTCGGGGTTCACCAGGCCCGCAATATATCGGTGGTCCTCCCGAAACCACGGCGGTGACATCGAAATCAACCCTAACGGAGAAGGCGAATCCCCGGGCTCGGCCACTATGACGACGAGATCGAGCCATTTCCTCCCGAATAAAGGAGTGGTGACGGCAGGAGGAGCTGGGAACCACGAGTACCGACACCTTTGGGGAATATAGCGATTGAAATGAGACTGGCTTCCGGAGCTGTGCCAGATACGCTGAACAATGATGTCACTGCCGGAAGGACGCTTGAGGTTACCTAGGATTGACCGGTGGGTAGGGATGTCAGGTGTACGCTGAGGTGGATCGCCATAATCTACTTTGAAGATGAATGGTCTTCCCAGTTGGCCTTTCTAGCTGTTCGGGCTCTTACGGTGACCATCCGCGGAAGACATCTTGGTGTTGCAGGACGTGGGCAGTGCTGGCTAGACTTTTGCGAAGAAAGGACCTCCAGCGGTGAGAGCGTGAGGGTACCGGTTTCGGCGTTTCGCCAGGATCTATAGACCATGCATAGAGATGAGCAGCATCACGCGGTCTGTCTTGTGTGTTGTCTTGTACAAATACTCTGTGATGAAGACAAGCAAGACCGTATGCGACTTTTGTTTCTTGCGCAAAAGCCTCACTTCACCTTAAAGATCGAGCAGATATACCGGCTCGATCTCGAGAACCACAAGCAGCTCCCAAGCTTACAGCTTGCCTTATGCCTCGAGAGACAGGGCCAGCCCGGTCAAAGTTTGGCACGATAGACGGCAAAGGACAAGCATGATAGAAGAGGAAGAATTGACAGGAGGGAGAACGTATTGGGAGAGGCAGAGTAGGAGGGAAACGCCTTTCAAAAATATAACATAAGGTAGCTTAACTTGAGAGGAAAGAGGCGAAAAGTTGATTCTAAACATTGTTCGTTATATCCATTGTCTCATAGTGTTCTGACTTGGCTTCAACCTTGAAAGGTGAGGAAAAAGAAAATTTTGAAAGTTTGCGCTGCATAGAGCCAAAAGGGGCAGTTGACTTAAAAAAGAAAGTGACCGAACAGGGGAGAGCAAGGGGATGTTCAAAAAGAAAGCATCATGATTTCGTCCAGGCTCGAACTGGAGACCTTCAGTGTGTTAGACTGACGTGATAACCAACTACACCACGAAACCCTTGTATGCTTGTTAATGTGGATGATGCTTCGGCAAGGGGTTCATGACTCAGTGGTTACGAAGACTCCACCACGACGGGATTCACACAATGGTACACGATGGTATACGATGGCATAGGATGGCACAGAAGGCAATGTGGGAGAGTGTCCAATCCGATCCACTATATCATTCTAGCAACAGTCCCAAGAGGGAACCTCCTGTTCCCTACACACTCAAAATGATATGCCCTCGCTCACTGGGGAGCGACCAACACACCACGGTATCTGACTTTGCCCTCATTCAGTTTGGTCATAGCCTCATTAATGCCGTCCAACGTCATGGGGAACTTCTCAATGATGGGCTTCACACCCTGCTTGGCTGCGAACCGCAACATGGCGCGGATACTGGCTGTCGGCGCCGTGGCACACCCAATGACTCTCAAAGTCTGAACAATCAAGTTCAGAGGCGACAGCTTGAGGTTTTCAGTGCTCACGGTCAGGGGGAAGATCATGGCTCCCCTTGCCAAGACCGGCAGATATCTTGAGAGTTTTGTCAGTTGTTGCGTTCTCGAATCTTGGATTCAGGCACTTACATGTCCATATCCGGCAAAACACTCGCCGTGACCAAAATCGCATCAATCTTTTCCACATCCTTTAGACTGTCCGGGCTCTTTGCCACGTAAAACTCAGACGCACCCAACTCGATGGCCTGCTGCTTCTTGCTCTCGGTCCCCGAGAACACCACCACCTCCATCCCCATCTTAGCCGCAAACTGAATGGCCAAGTGACCCAACCCACCAACGCCTAGCACTCCCACGCGAGCACCAGGCTTCAACCCATGGTCGTAGAGGGGACTCCAGACCGTAGCACCGCCGCACATCAGTGGGCCTGCATATTCCGACTCGATCTCCTCCGGGATCTTGAACAAGGTCGAAATATCCCACGCCAGGGCCGTGCCAAAGCAGCCTTGATCCTGATTGGCCGTGCCGAACTCGGTTTTGCTGACGCACTGGTTCTGGTTACCAGAGAGACAAGCGTCGCAGTGCCCGCAAACTTTATGCAGCCAGCTCATGCCGACGCGATCGCCCACTTTGAAGTCGGAGAGGGTTTCCACCATGGAGCCGACCTCGACGATGGTGCCGACGCCCTCGTGGCCAAGGCCTTGGTCGTTGTGCCGGTAGTGCTCATCGGTCCCGCACACGCCACAGTGAGAGATTTTGACGATGACTTCGGTCGGTCCGGGGTTGCGGTGGCCCTTGGCTTCGACGATATCGCCGTTCTTGGAGCCTTTGAAGACGGTAAA
Organism: Podospora australis; assembly: GCA_033296905.1. Taxonomy (NCBI): domain Eukaryota; kingdom Fungi; phylum Ascomycota; class Sordariomycetes; order Sordariales; family Podosporaceae; genus Podospora; species Podospora australis. The sequence continues at coordinate 40,445 of MU864468.1, read as the reverse complement.
GTCGGCACCCATTTTTTGTTGGTTGTGATTTGGTGTGAGAAAAATAGGGAGGTGAAGATGAGATGAGTTGCTAGAGACGGGACTTCAACTTCTTGCACTGTAGTGATAATAGACTTTAAATACTTTGATGCTGAGTTCGCCTCGATGCCCAGACTTGTATATCCGAGAATCAAGCTTCAAATGCAGTGAGGTGCTCAGTAAGTGCATGCATGCCGTCATTGTTCCATCCGCTGCCCCACACCCGACCTCTCCCCAAACAAGCAACATAATGGGTCCGATCCGGGACAACCGCGCTTCGTAAGCAATAAGATAGCCGCCATGGATCGTGCTCAGTATGGAAGTCTAGATTATTGATCACCTCTTATCGGGTTTATCTGTTGCGGAGATCCGCCATACCGGGAATGCGAGATAGGAGGATTATTAACTCGGAATGAATTGGGGGGAAATTGCTTCCCTGGTAACACCCAGATGACACACCAGCTTCAGGGGCTGGTCGGTCAGTGATTTTGACATCTGTGGGCATCAGAATGTTGGTTTTTTTTTGGTTTTTTTTCAATGAAGTCGCTCTCCCAAAGCCTCCACTCAACACTCAGTGATTCAGACCTTGTTGCGACGGAGTACCCCCCGAGACCATGATAGATCCATAGATAATAGGGGTGGCCCCTTCATCGCACTTGGGGCGGCGCTACAGTCAACCTAAGATTCGTGTCAGAAAGGGCGATTAAGAAGTTCCGCCGCCCAGAATGCGTGAATATGAGGAAGTTTGGAGCATGTTGTGCTAGAAGAAGGCATTGGACGGCGGCAGGAAGATAGGTTAGTTGAGGTCTACAAGTACGAATATAAGGCCGTGATCTTTTCGACCAAACACCAAAAAATAAACCCCTCACACCTATGCAAGGCTCGCGATATGTATTAAATGATCGGATAGCACGGACGCTTATTGAAATTGAATGCATATATTTTCTTTTTATATGCCTATGGTGTATCTTTGAACATGTAGAAGGTCAAGTTTGCTGGCGTTTAGCCAAAAAGATCACGGTCTGAGGTATGAGGGCAATGGCATGGCGCTGATAGAGCCGCGCATCTGGGCTGTGTAACCTGGAGATCATGGAAGGTAAGCAAGCGGCTTGAGAAGTTGAGATTTGGCGCTGCAGGTGTTGACTTCAGGTAAGAACAGAGAGTGTCGCATGCCGTTCAGGTTGTATGTGTGCTTCGGGCAGGACACCTGCGTGCAGAGCTCCTGCTACCAGACTACCTCTTCCATTCCATTTGCAAGCAGCTGGACTGTCAACACCAAAGACACCTCCTAGGTACATTTGGTTTTAGGTTGTGTGCATCAGCTGTTACCTAAGAGGTGTAGAAGAGCGATCTGATTTCACATACACAAGATTGGGCCGCACTAACAGCGTAGTCAACACCTGACGTTCCTCAACGGGCATTTACGCCTTCCTGCTTTCTTCCTTTCCAGGCTCTGCTCAACTGAAAGATCTTCTTCATATTTGGATGCCCGACGCCTGCCTTCCCTGCCTTCCATTCATCGCAGAAGAGTCACATGAGATCACACCAGCAATGAAGGCCCACTTCCCCCGAGTATAAACACCCCTTCGAGAGGAGAAACCTTCTTTCTTTTTTCCGCAAACATGAACCGCGTCCATCTTGCAAAAAGCCGTTGAGTGCAACATGCCAACATGGTATTGAGGTCCAACATGTTAACATGATGTTGGGTCTCAACATATGTTAAGCCTAACATCATGTTATTGTCCTTTTGAGATTGAACATATGCCTTCATGGCACGGATGTTGATCAGGGAATTGCACCCTCGTGTCGCGAAGTTCACTGCAAATTCATTCCTCCATGTTAGCAGCTGGATGCGCTTGTAGTGGTGATGAGCGCGTGATCTTTTCGACTAGACTCCCCGGAATGATCCGGTTTTGAGCTGCTCACTTACGTCTTGGTAAAGGGAAACATTGTGAAATGTTGAGGTGAAAAAATCTGTGTCGAGTGACCGAATGCAGAGGGTTGTGTAGCGGAGAAAATCGTTGAGGCGATCGAAAAAAGAAAAAGAGAGGAAGTTCCAGTGTGTGGGAAAAGTTTGGAAGAAAACGGCAGCAGCAAAACAGTGGAAGTGGAGAGGAGGGTTTTGCCTCACCCGAAAACCGGTGTGCCAAACTTAAAATCGAGAGCTATGAATCGTGACCAACCCCCCCAAATAATCTCTCGTAGCATCCGGGTTGAGAAAAAAAGGTAGAAAAGTTGTGTTGGGGAGAAAAAGGAAATCAAGGTCCGGAGAGCCTCAATTTATAGACGGCCGGAGCGCACAGACCACCGGCCGGGTAGGGCCGGCGGGCCCCACTAGGAGCCCGGAGAAGAAACCAAGCAAACGCGCGCAACCCGGTCATGGGAGCGCGGGGCGTTTGCCAGGTCTTAACATCCACATTTTGTCAGTGAGCGGTGCGGCTTGTGTGGATCAGATGAGCACTACCGGGATTGCAGCATCTGTACCGCCCCCAACATGGTGAGCTGTTCCTGTGTTCGTACTTCGGAGCGTGTGCCAAGTTGCCAAGACTTGTTTGACGACACCTCAACCCTCTGTTGCCCTCAGTCTAGGTACAAGATCTCCAGGCGACGATGCAAGTCTATGATGTGTATGTATCTCAAAGATCGTATTACTTGTATTGCTCGCTTATCATAACTCATCATTTTTATCCCAGGTTGTTTCCCATTGTATGTACCCGAATCACCACTTGAGCACAGCCTTGATAGCCTTGCCCGTCTTGCTATCCTCAATCGCCTGCTCAAAATCCTTAAAGTTGTAGTACTTGATAAACTGATCCAGCGGGAACAGACCCTTCTTGTGTGCATCAATCAGGTATGGCACAAACTATTTCTTCTGTCAGATTTTCCTTTATGCACACTAGACAGAGGTAAGAAAGGGGGAGAAGAACATACCTCCTTGGGCAAAGAATCGCCCTCGCAGCACCCAACGTACTCCTTACCGTACGTCAAATGGTCCATGATATCCACCGGCACAGAGTTTCCTGGACCGGGGGCACCCACCGTCGACGCACGACCAAGAGTTCCCAAAGCCTCAATCATAGTCCTGATCACAAAAGGAACACCAGTAGCGTCCACGGCGTAGTCCACGCCGTTGCTCTGGCAGATATCCCGAATCTGCTGCACCACATCCTTGGCGTTGCCCAAAACACCGTGGGTAGCGCCCAACGTCTTGGCCAGTTCCAACCTTGCCTCCTGGAGATCAACAGCGATGACAATCCTTGCCTTGCGGATCTTGGCCGCAGCCATCACCGCAGCCATGCCCACTGACCCAACACCGAATACCGCGACGGTAGAGCCCTCCTTCACGTTCAGACTGTTAAGCACGGCTCCAGCGCCAGTTTGCATGCCGCAGCCGAGCGGGGCATAGAGAGCCAAGTCGGTGTCGGCAGGGACCTTGACCACGCTGGACCGGTGGACGAGGGTGTGTCTCGCAAAAGAGCTCTGGCCGAAAAAGGTGCTGTACATGGGCTCACCGCCCTCCTTGGTGAGCATAGAGGCGGTGCCATCGGGGCGGGAGCCGCCAAAGTTGCGGTCGTTGAAGGTGTGGCAGTAGGCTGGGTGGCCAGAGGTGCAAGAGGGGCAGGTCTCGCAGTGGGTGAAGGAGAGGAGGACCTTGTCGCCGGGGGCAACGGATGTCACTGCGCTGCCGGTTTGAACGACGACACCGCCGCCTGAAGACACAAAAAAAGATTAGCATGTAATGGTCATGATGGGGGTTACGAGAGGAGAGAAGAAGATGAGACGAACCCTCATGTCCGAGCACAGCATTGGGTCTGCATGGGAGGATGCCCACGGCGCAAGAGAGATCGGTGTGACAGAGACCAGAAGCCTGGATCTCGACGAGGACCTCGTCGTCTCTGATGGCGTCGAGGTACACCTCACGGAGCTCAAACTTGCCGTTGAGCTCGGGGGCGACGAGAGCAGTGGTGGTGCGGGACATGGTGACGCCTGTATGTGGTGATGATGTGGGTATCTCTGTGTGTTGTTGGTATGTATCTTGATCTAGAATCGTCGTGTCCAAGGTCCGGAGTCCTTCTCTCAGGGGTATTGGGTATTCGCTGACGTATCGATAGAACAAGAATGGAGAATGACAACCACAAGAACAGAACAAGAGCGGCGGCCGGAGAGATTATCGAGTTGTGGATAGCCACATCTTCTCATGTCAACCGCTCCCTCTCATCGCCCCCCTCCCCCGCATGAACGAACTCTCCCCCTTCCCCACTCGCCATCTCTTGTTCATCTCAATTTTCTGCATCCGGGCCTGCGTGCTTTGCTCTGGTTCATTCTCCGACCAGGCACTCGTTGTCAATAGTATGTGGAGTTGCCGGCAACTGTCTTTTTTTTCTTTCTTTTTTTTTTTTTTTTTCCCTGCGGTGCGATTCGGTTCGCTGGTCGGGTCGGGTCGGAGTGGTGGTGGGAGGCAGCAAAAGAACAGCATTCCAGGGATGGGCCGAATGTGGGAGGGGGTCACGTTCCCTTTTTGAACTTCCTTCGAATCCCGCTTGGCGTTGAGCTAAAAAGAACAGCGATTCCCGGGAGTTGGGAGAGACATCCCAACTACCCCACGGGGACTCCTTTATTGGCATCTCGTCCTACTCCATACTGCGTGCACGTCCCGCTTCCCGGTCCTGAGCCGAACACCGCCTTGCTTTTGCTTTTTGCTTTTTGCTGTCTGCTGCTTTGCTACCGTTGCAGTCTGCCCCGTCGTTAATTATGTGGGCCGTTCGGGTTGGTAAGTATCCGCGTGGCATGCTGTGGAGAGCTCGGTGTTGCATCCTCCTTGTCATAAAATGTCCGGATGACAAGTGATGAAACTCTATTGTTGATCTGGAAGGATGATCCTCTTGATTTCTTCAGCGGGACGTGGGCGGACGGTCACTAACAGCTGGACAGCCTCTTCTTGGACCCTTCTCCGATCCGTAATGTTATCCCCGCTGTGAATGATGCCTGACAAGCTCCCCCTTTCCCCGAGCCAACATTCATCATGGTCATCGATAATCGAGATGCTCCAGTGGAGAATGTCTGAGCGAGATTTGGATTCCTGGGCGGGCGATGCTTCGGGGCCGAAGTTCGGTCTCCAAACCAGTGGAACCTTTTGTTTAAACTTCTCCTTGACACCCTGTCAAACCAATCGGTCGGCTGCGATTAGACACCGAAACAGGGGCCGCTTAGGCCTTACGTCACTGAACAGGTCGCTATCGGCGCTTGTTGCGCACTGCGTCCACCATCTGCCGAAGCCCTGGCCGCTGGACAAGCTGGGGAAGTCGGCGCTATGAAACGTTGTGAGAGATAGCCATCGGGGATGAAGTGGGAGGGAGGGCCATCTTGCTCAACACCGAATTCCGATCACCTACCTACTATCGAGACTCCGCGATCCGGATTGGTCATGAAAATTGAGCAATTCGCGCGAAATGTGAGCGTGGCTGGGAGAGAACTTTGGAATGCCATGGATATTTCGTAGGCAATGTTCGGGAAGTGTTGCCCTCTCTGTTCAGCCTCGTTTTTGCGAATGAGAGGCAGTTGTGCCGTGGGGGGGGAAAAGTAGAATTATCACTACGCACAAGTTGTCAAAATAAGATATCTCAAAAGAAAATGGCAAGTTGTTTTGAAGCGCGTGGTTCATAAAACATGACTTGCACTTACACTGATAGCCTCGAAAAAATACTCAAATACCTACCCTAAACCAACTTGTTTGTTGCCTTTGAGGCTTGTTCCCCGTGTTACTCTTTGGGTGCCGTCCATCCCGTTGTCAGTGATGTAAGGTACCTTATATTAAATCCCGCAGGTTTCTGCGCGCCTGACTCGGCCTTTTTCGACATGCAGCAAAACTGAAGAGGGGAAAAGAACAATAAAGTGTCACAAAGTAGAGTTAAAATGGATAGATGATGTGAAATAAATGATATCCTGTTTAAAGCCTCCTCATCGACGCCCGCTACATAAATACCCTCAGTGGGGATTTTGCTTTCCAACCGTTGTTTCCAAAAAACCCAGTGAATTTGACACCCAAAAACGACCTTTGCATGATGATGATGACTCCCGTCGTCCCTAGTTATGATACATACCCATACGTGAAAATGAAAATAAAACCCATTACACAAATGCTAAACTCCAAAAATGCCATTCATGCCTTGCGAGACTTGGCAGGGCCGAGCGGGTTCTCCTTCCACTGCTTGGTGACAGGGTCGAGGCATTCAGCCTCAGCAGCCTTCCACTCGTCAATCACCATCTGCTTGTGGTGCTCAGAGCGGGGGGTAATGGTGCAAAGGAACTCCTCGGGCTGGCAGACAAAGCCCTGAGTGAGCTTCTCCGGGTCGGGAAGGATGGGCTTGCCCTGAGCGTCGAGTGCGGGGGTGATGTTGAAGGCCCAGAGCATGCGAGAAACACCAAGAAACAGAGAACGCTCGGCCACGTGGATACCAGGGCAGATGCGACGGCCAGCGCCAAACGTGAAGGTGTCACGCTTGGTGTGGTCAGGGTTGGCAGCGGCGTCACCAAGGGACTGGAAGTCGTTCTCGTAGCGGTCAGGGTTGAACTTGCGGGGCTCAGGGTGGCGGGCGGGGTCCATGTGGATCGACCAGACGTTGTTGACGACGCCAGCACCCTTGGGGATCAGGTAACCCTCATAGTAATCATCGTTGGTAACGGCATGGGGAACAGCACCCATGATGGTGGTGGGCATCCAGCGAAGAGACTCCTTGACGATCTGGCGGATGTACTGAAGGCTCATCTCATCCTCCATGGTGGGCATGCGCTTGTCGCCGACGACGCGGTCGATCTCCTCCTGAGCGCGCTTCTGAATCTCGGGGTAGAGAACCATGGCCTGGATGAATGCGTAGAGAGTGCTGGAGGTGGTGTCGGAGCCGGCCTCAAGGAGGGTACCGGAGATGTAAGCAGCCTGGTCGTCATCAAAGCCTTCAGCCTTCTGGGCCTGGACGAGATCCTCGGAGAAGCAGCGGGTGATGGTGCCGTTGAGAGTGTCCTCCTTGGCCTTGAGCCAGTGGCTGAGGTAAAGAGCCTTCTCCTTCTTGTGCATCTCCCGGGCGACCTTGCGAGCAGGGAGGAAGAAGTCAGGGAGGTTGCGGAGGATGGGGAAGAAGTCCATGAGGCCGGCGGCACCAGTCTGGTTGATCTCGGCAAACTCCGAGAAGCCCTCAAACAGCTGCTTCATCTTCTCGTCCTCATAGGTGGGGGTGCGCCAGCCAAAAACCATGGTGGTGGTCAGAGCGTTGGTGTAGCGGCGGACGTTGAACATGGCGCGCTCGGGGTTGGCGATCATCTCGTAGAGCATCTGTTTGTTCTCGAGCATCTGGTAGGGAACGTAGGACTTGGCAGCCGAGATGTTCAGGAGAGTGTGGACCATCTTGCGGCACATGCGCCAGCGGGGAGTGTATCCCATCATGAGAATGCGGAGATCACCAGAGCAGAGAGTCTGACCAATGTACATGTCCATGCGGTCCGAGTACATGTTGCTCTTTTTGTCCAGGAGGTCCTTGACGGCCTTGTCGCTGGAGAGAACAACCATGACCTTGGTACCGAGGATCAAACTGTAGACCGGACCATACTCACGAGCCCACTTCTCAAACTGAAGATGGGCATCTCGGGTGGGCATCTAATGTGAATTGTTAGAAGGTGTTTCGAATGCCATTGGTTCCATCGAAGCAAGCTTACCAAGTGAAGATTGCCGAGAATGGGGATGGTAGGGGGCCCAGGAGGGAAGTTCTTCGGCCGACGTCCAATCGTCAGGAGTTTGGCGAGGATGACCACTGCCACCACGATGGGCAGGATGTTGAGAACGACAGCCATGATGCTGTAAGGGAAAAGGAGGAGATCGAGAAGGGTCGTCCGCCGTGCTGGCCTTGTTGGATGAAGACTCTTCGATATCGAGAGAAAGTTCAGACAGAGGGGGGAGAGGACTCAAGTACTTCCGCCGTTTTTCTCTTCGTCTGGCTGGTCTGGGATGGCTTGTCCTCTGCCATATTGATGACCCTGATAGACCCGCAATCCCCAAAGCATGGATGGGATTCGGAGTCTGGTGGGATGCACAGGGATCACCGCAGCATGGCAGGGGTTCACACTAGTGCGCGGCGCGGAGGTGGGATTGTGTTTTGCGGGGTTAAGCTGGGATCGTCTGGGGTCCATCGCGGATTTATCGGTGGTGGTGTGGGAGGACAGGGCGGTGACCTCGACTTCTGCAGAGTCAAAACCGGCAACGTCCCAACTATCCGAGGTGTTTCTCTGAAAATAATCCAAGATCTCGGCTTTCAATGTAAACAGCCCGTATCCTTCCGTGACGTCTTGGCTTTGGGGCGCAGATCGGATCTTCAGCCAACACGTGCTCACGCCTACTCGACGTTGAACTTTTGAAAGTCGGTGATAAGGTCGTTGACTTGTCGCATGCTGGTTTGGTCATATTTGTCAAGGATGGGCTCGACAGACATGCTTTTTCCGCGAAGTGTCGCTGCATCTCCAGTTTGTTCTGGTGGTGTATAGGGGTGCTGCGTTCGGGGCCTTGTGATAGTGGAAGATATCCGATTCGTAAGCAGTGTTCCCAACAGCCAATACTCAGCAGAGAATCGAACAAAGCCGATCCGTTGCCATAGGTTCTCCGTCAAGAGGGTTTCGTCTTGCATGAGGCCATGGGGCCAGCAAGATTGAGTCGCATCGAAACAAGTTTCCCACAGCGCAATCCAATTCTGAAGAGCATAGCGTATGGGAATGAGTTGCCCTTCAACGCCAAACAAGTTTTGATGTTGAAAGATCATGTAATGGATGGCTAAAAAGACGGCGTAAATCAGTGGCTGTATCAGGAAGAGAGTAAGAAAAAGAATCTTACCTGAAACCATGGCAAACAGATTGACAGGTCCCAGCTGAGAGAACTTCTGTACTATTTCAGGAGGCATGGTATCCATACAGATACTCTCGATCGCGTCGCGAAGAAGGAGACTGCAGAAGGGACTGGATGGGGGCATCCACCTATGGATCTCCGCAATGCACTCTTCGGCTGTCCCGGCCTGAAAACAGATCTCAGGACTGGCCATATGCATCTTCATTTCCTTGATCACCATACGATGCGGCAGGTTGTTGAAGATGACGAAAGCGGTATCAAGGAGGAATATCCACAGGAATATGCTACACGACCATTAGATTTCTCGTTCAGGCATGGAGGGCATGGTGGAAGGAGGAGGATACTTACCGAATGAGTTCTTCCCGAACCACAAACTCGATCCAGTTGAAATCGTGCTTGAACTTGCGGCTGTAGTCGAGATGTCTGGCAGTATCGATGCCCAAATCTCTGGCGACCTATTTGTTTCGTTAGTGACGAAATATGGTGGCGATCGAGCAAATGAGGACACGAACAGATACCACGGTGCTAAATCGATGCCGTCGAATCCGCCTCTTCCCCGCGTCGGTGCCTTCCCAGTTCTGGTAAAGACATACGATGTAGGCGGCTTGTAGGGCTTGGAGTTTCCGCCGGCTAGCAAGGACGCTTGTAGGAGAAGCCGCCGCCTCTGGTCCCGGCTCGATGTCTCGGCAAAAGTCGTCGTCCGTAAATACCATCTCCTCAACGCAGTTAAACCACATCCTCGCATCTTCGTTATCAACCGGGTCCGGCGACACGCATGCTCCTATTTCCTGTTAGACACCGAAAGGTACCAAAAAAAAAAATTTTTATTTATTTTTTTTCAAATCGGTGGCGTCTTACCTATTAGTGCCATGGAAGCGAGAAGAATTGATTTGGAAGTGGTTGGGTCAAATGTAGGTCGGTGGAGAAAATTGACGTTGGGATGCCACACTGACCAGTACAGCTCGATGAACTTGGCGAATCTTGAGGGTGTAAAGAACTGGAGACATTGCTGCTCGAGCGCTGCTGACCACGTAAGGGTAACGGTGCTGTTGTTTGGTTTTACCGTGACGACGTTTTTGATGAGAAGAACAACCTGCTGTAGTTTGATTACGATGGGGTTGTGAAGCCAAAGAGACCAAGACGAAAAGGCATGGCCCGTTGGTACAGTCCCCGAGGTGAGAGCCACGGTCCCAAGGTCCTCGATGGGAGTGAAGAGAGGCGGGACAGCTCCAAGAAACTCGGGGTGTTGCTGTTCGAGATACGAGCGATGGAACGCAGCGACGATTTGCTGTCGCTGGGTCAGAGTGGCACACTCAAACGAAGATACAAGCCCGGTCCGGCTCGTGAAGTCGTACAGGAACCCAAAGGAGTAACCCCTATACTCCGAAGTGCATGAGCTGGGGCTTAACTCTCTTTGGTATGATTCGGCTGACTGATCTGGCACGGCATGGTTTCCATGATGGGAAAAGTCGATATCCAGCCAACCATCCGGCAATGAATGGTGAGAGTCAAGGACCGGAAAGCTTGAGACAGCCTCCTGGATCAAAGCATCCAGATCATCATAAGGGACATCGTGAAACGTTGACGGGGTGCCGTTGTCAAGCCCCGTGCGAGTCGGAACGTTGCCAATCGTCGAGGATGCGTCATCGAAGCGGGGGTTGGGGATGTTGTTGTTGTTGTTATTGTTGTCGTTGCTCCTGGGTGGTGCTAGTGCTGGTGCTGGTGCTGGTGCTGGTGCTGGTGCTGGGGTTATGATATGTGGGACTTGCAAGTCGGAGTAAGTGTTTGCTGGTGTTGAAGATAAAGAAGCTCCTGATGGCCCCAGCAGCATGGCAGCCCCTGGCGTACCACCCGAGGTCGTGGCAGAGGCAGCAACCGCTGAGTACAGACACTCAACCTTGCGCTTCTCACAGTTGAGACACGGATGGCCAAAGTTGCAAGCCTTCTTCTGACGAACACAGCGGTCGCAGGCCTTTCGACGACCAGATGATGAATCTTTGGGTCCTTCGCATGTCTGAAGGTGACGTTTCAGCACGTCGGTTCGTTGAAAGGAGGCATTGCAGAGGATGCAACGGTGGGGTCGCTCTGACGTGTGGGTGCCACGGTGGCGTTGAAGATGTTCTCTCCGCTTGTACGTCTTGAAGCACACAGTACAGCGATGAACACCTGGAGTGTCGGCCATGGCTGAGTGAGACGGAGATAGGAATAGTGGCATCCATACAATTACCTAAGTTGGCAATTTTCTCTGAAAGGAACTCGTTCGCTGAAACCAAGACTCTGGATCTTCTGAAAAGTGCGGGGGGGGTGGAGTGGTTGTGGAGAGCACGTCAGGAGAGCGCTTTACTTGAAGTGGTTGGGTCTCAGTACTTTTGTCCAATCAGAGACCGATCAAATATCCGCCAAAACTGAGATCAGCGTCCGCCCGGACGTGCACACCCGGCAGATTTAGAAAGTGAGAGGAGCCGAAAGCGGTGAATCCAACGACATGTCATCAATTCAGAGCTGAGAAAGTGAAGATATCTCACTCCCCAGAAAACGTGATGGGGGTTTGGACACATATTAATGTCTGGAACAGTGGCCACTTTTGACCTCAGGAAATGCAGAAAGTTCTGCATTTGGAAGGCCAGTGAAGCATTCCTCTGCATGTTGTCAAAATTTCTCACCGCCGATTTCATTAGCGGGGCGAAGAAAGAGATGGTATCGTGGTGGCGATTTTGCGGAAGGCACATATTCGTTGTTGATTTGATTCGAGAGTTCAAGACTGCGAGTCTCGCACTCTCAAGCAGGCAGCAACTCGATTCGTATGAGTCACGAGGGTGACGAAACCCCCATCCGGGCATCAAGTCCAGTGTTGGGATGGCTCTTGCCCTCTTCTAACCGAGTCTCTCACCACCTCAGTCAATACCAGTCATCATGATGATGGCGCCACCCGACCTTCACAAACAGCTGAGTCTTCTGCGCCATGGTCGAATAAATGATGCGCATTTTAGAATTTAACAAATGGCATGGAAACGGATTGCTGACTCGAATTGATGTTTGCAACCGCGGCATTGTCTGCTGGATCGGACATCTCTAGAGGAAACACTTTCAAGAGACACGAACGGATAATGGAAGCTCCCTGGTTTCTCAGTGTCACCCATCGCCACCTAGCAATCATGCGAAGGGGGTTACTGCTAGAAATCGTCAAATCGAGCACACGGATGCATGCATTCGATTTCTTGAACTTTGACGAGAGTACTAACACTGCAATTATGAGATAAGGAAGGTAGTGATCTGGAAGAGTCGACTGCTAGAATGTTGGGCTCAACTTCAAGATATCTGGTACCGGCAGGTAGTCTCCATTAACAATGAATGGGTAGGTAGTCCACTAAAGCTCCGGTCCCGGTCATGACCCAATCGACTCCTGTTGATTTGTCTGTTCTTGTCTGGATTGGTCTGATAAACCGTGCTAAGTCCAACCACAAATGAGGACCTCAGCATGCTGTATGCCGCCATTATTTCATCAAGTTCCATCGGTACCGTACCGTAACTAGAATTATACCGCTCTAAAAACCAAAGCTTTGAGCAAAAACTAATTCCTGTCTACGGTCAAATCTTCACTCATAAGCTAGCCTCTAGTCGACGAAACAAACATTGGGTTTTGCATGCTTACTCTGAAAACTATAGTAAAACTGCAAACATCAAAAAATTTCAAAAAAAAAGGACAGTATAAGATGCTGATTGGGTATTTGTTCACCAAGCTCAAGCCGTTAGAAGAATAGGCCTTTAATCTGATCGATTCTTCCAAGTGGCCTCAACCAACCCTAACCCAAGAGGCTCTCAGCAAAAGAAAAAATGTAGGAATGGGGTCAAAAATGAAGCGGTTGCCCACAATCAGAATCGAACTGATGACCTTGACATTGACCCAGAACATTACTAGTGTCACGCTATACCACTTAGCCATGCGGGCGACGGTGAGAATGGAGTGTGGCGATGACTGTGTGGGAGATATGGAAGAAAGAGCCTCGAATTTCAGAATGGACAAGGCCGCAAATAAGATGCTTCAATCGCTGATCAACTAGATCGGGAGGACGAAAGCTCTCAGCTCAACGGTGCCTTGAAGAAATCATTGACAGGAAAACTGCAGAAGTCATGCGAGACGGCAAATCCGATCCGTTTACACATACTACCAGTCGCATTGTGTAGGTGTGAAGGGTTCATCTTGGGGTGTTCAGTCGTAAAGATCACGCCCTTGGGTGCACAAGACGGAGCTTGCGTCGTGTGGTCGCCAGGCAAGAGTGGGTCCATTGAAAAGATAGGATAAAAGCGTCTTTGGAGGTTGTCTGGCACGTGTGCTCGTGCGGTGCCAAGGCCTGTTGTCACTGATCATCCTGTCTCCATCTTGCATCCATCCGCCATCATCAACTGCACACACTGAGAGGTTCAAAAATATCGCCCACCCCAGTCCAATGGAAGCACGCTTTAGTATCTCTTTGTAAAATCAGAAATTTCTCTTGCATTTTGGTGCATGTTGACGGCTGTTGCCTCGCTCACCAAATTAAATCGGTCCTTCGAGCTGCTCTCATCCCACCTATCCCATTCGCGGCGCGTCACTCCGCTTCTGACTTCCATCCGCCGTGTTCACTGGTGGCCTACCTCCAACGTCACGCTTCTTTTTCTTTATAAACACAATGCCTAGCCAACCATCATGGAGGCTACTCCCTGTGGATGTCTCCGACATCCCGAATCTTCTGGTCTCGACTGCCTTTAACAATGACTCTTACACAATCCACCTTACCGACATGGCCAACCTCTGGGTTGAGACCATGGAGAGGAGATCAATCATCAAGCGCGGCCTTTTGGAGGACACCAGCATCGATCCCAGCGACGGGCCGGATCAGATCAAGCGGATGCTGGAGCTCATTCGAGCGTCATTAGACAACAATGATCCCGCGCATTCCGATACGTCGTTGAGCATTGCGAGAGAGGACGACAACGACTCGCTCGTGGTTCATGTGACTTGTCTGTTACCAAAGCCGTTAATGTTCTTCAAATGGCCGATTCATTTGAAGAAATGCCCACAGTCCGGCCTGGCAACCGAACTTGTGCTACCGCTTGTTCAGGCACACGAAGCCAGAATGCGAGAAATTAATCATTTGGTTGCAACACTGAAGGAGAAAGACAGCGTCATCGCTAGATTGGTTGACAAGCTCGAGGCAGCTGGAATGGGGCTTGAGCACGTCTTCAGTTCGCTGTCCGGCAAACGCAAGGTTACCAGGGCAGCCGCTGAGGGCAGGGTCAAGGGCCTTGCTCCTTTCTCAGAGGCAGATTTCAAGAACAACCCTGCAGACTCAGTTTCCGTCACCCAGTCCGCCGACACGTCTTCCCTCTTGGAAGGCACCTTCGGCGCCACCGGCCTCACTTACAAGTCTGACTTGGACTTAGAAGCTTCCACCATGCTCAACGACTGGTGGACAAAGATCGGGAAGGGAAAACAAGTCACTTTGTCCGCACATCCCAGGAGCAAAAAAGCCAGGACCCCCTCACCCCCACCAGCTGCCGAGAGCAAGCCGGACGAGGATGACGATGACTTCCAGGTCCAAGCCACTCCCCCGCATCTCTTATCGGCACGCAAACGCAACGCCCGTAGGCGCGCCCAGCCTTCGGTTGATGATGACGAGACTTCTTCTGGTGAAGAGAACGATGAGGCTGCCCCTTCCCCTTCAACAACCAAAAAGGAGGCTGCGAACAAGCCTTCTGCTTCTCGACTTGGCAACATAGGCCGTCCCAAAGCCCCTTCACGGTCTCCTGTGCCACACAAGACCCCGCCGAAAAGGACTGCTGGCAAAGCAGCCTCCAAAGATGACGATACTGAGACCGGCTCAGACATTGGGGAACCGGGTACGGAGCATAGCCCTCCGTCTCCGTCCCCCGCAAAACCCACCCCGAAGCGAGGAGGCTTAGGCCGTATCGGAGGCAAGTCCAAGGAGGTGACGCCTGCCCCTGAACCCGTACGCTCTACCTCGCCGGCGACCATGGGAGATGAATCCAGTCAAGTACCCAAGAGGCACAGACTTGGTATCATCGGTAAAAAGGCACCAACGCCTGAGGTCGACTCATCCGCCCCTAGTGATGACAGTCGGGGAAGAAGCAAGACCCCAGCATCGTCGAAACAAGAGCACATCCGGGAAACATCACAAGAGCGGGCGGACCGTAAGCGAGCGGAATTGCAAAGAGACCTTGAGAAACGGGCGGCAGCGGGGCCTGCAAAGAAGAAGCGCAAATTTTGATGCAATTGTCGCAGTTCACCCCCCTCACCTCTGTCGAAACTTAGAGTCCCATATTTCTACAAGTCAAATGCCTGCTTGACAGCAATCTTATCCAACAGTACGTCTATCCAGAGCAATTGTCTGGTTCCAGTGTGCTCTAGATTCCATGTTGAGTAGGTACATGTTCGTATAAAATGTGCCATCCTTATCACGTCTCCAAAATCCGCTGACTGTGTGTTGAAGAGCCAGATTGAGACTACATGGCAGGACCAACAAAAGCATGTTCTTCATCATGGTGGAACTTAGTGCCTCATCTTTCCCAACTAGCCGCCAAGTGCTAGTCCTCACTCGTGACCGGACACTGGGGTTCACATCTCGCCGAGGTATTACGGAGCATCACCTGTGACACGTCTTCAGCCTTGGTGTAACCAGCGAGGTTCAACAACCACGGGTTGCATCTTGCATGCTGTGTACGACAAGTACTTCATCGGCCATTGTTGGATCAGCCCTGGCCATATCCTGACCAGGGGTCGCTGAAACACGATGCGTACGAATTTCTGGGATATATAAAAACCCCCGGTTGACAGCATCTTTGTACAACACTACGCCACAGGTCAACCTCCGACTCGTTCCTCTGGAGCGTCCCTGTCGTGACTCTCACAGCTCTTCCGAATGAGTTCAGGTGGGCACGGTCCGCTGCCGGGACATGCAATAATAGTCGAACGCTGTTACAGTGACGCCGGTACTTCTCGTCTTACGTGGCACTCGTGCCTATATTGCCTTCTTCGAGTCGCATGTCGAGAGTAGTAGGCCAAGCCGACTGTTCTCTCTATGCAACATTGCGGCAGTTTTCCCGTGCAACTAACGCCTTGAGAAGGACGGTTTTATTCATCCTCGAGAGTGGTGAAAAGTGCTATGTCCGTTTATATCACGACTACGGCAGGTCATTCTTCGAATGGGATGAGAGTATGGTACGACCAGGGTACAGCAGTGAACGGATGCAACAGACAACAAGGCCCGAGGCGATCAACATTGCGGCCGAAACTGCGATGCTCCGGTGGACGGTGGACCGAATGGTTCGACCACGCACTTATCAGTGGCAATTTCATTGCTCTTGTAACTGAGAAGCTCTCTTGGATCTTCTTCGCCTGCCATTAAGAGATTTGCACGGTACTCAACCTGTAAAACGAGGATGATACAGATGCCATGCAGTGGCTGCTTCTGTCAGTTCAGCAGTTGCAACCATTCCAGCGCGACCATCGGAGAATTTTTGGGAGTACATGACACGCACCAGGTCATCATTGTTACATGTGACGAAACACAGCCCAACTTGCTGCTCATGAAGAGCGTGTTTATGGGGCCACATCTCCTTCGACTCTTCACGTCTCTCCTCGGACCTTGGGCACATGAGCACAATTCTTATTCACATTCGCCAGGGGCAGTGGTTTCTGGGAGGGGGGCTTGTGCTCTCGAGAAACCCAGAAACGATGTCACACGGGATCTTTTCTTGCTAAGAGACTACTCACGTTGCTTACGGTAGGCAACCGCTTCATGATTATGTTTTTCTCGGGCCGACGGTCTGCTGTGGAAGCACCAAAGCCGGCCGTTATCTACGGGTTAATTCTCTGCTCGCTTCTTGGTTCTGCCGGGACGTACTCAGCCTCCGACCATGTGGTCCCTCGAAAGACCTGCCGCGTTCGCCGGAGCCCCGGCGATTCATCCCCGGACGAGCTATCTGCCCTAGACCGCGGGATCCCAGGGCTACGCTTGGTCAAGCCACATGAGGGGGACCTTTATCTACCAATTAGCTGCCCGAAATTCGCGGGATGCTCGCTCGGCAGTTACCAATCACCATAAGATCTTGGTTCAACCCCGCAGCGCAACTTGCCCGCCGCTATCTGTGGATCTCCCGTCTGGATTAGAGCCCGGCTCTTTTCATGATCTCCTCCCGCCATGGACTTTACGGCCAGACAGATACCTTGAATAATGCATCATCCATCCCCTGCCCGCTGGTGTCCCTGGTGACGAACGGCTGTTCGCGCAAGAAATGTCCAGCTCGGCCTCGATGCATACGCGAAAAACAGGACAGCCAGGTAGGGAATTCTCGTACGTCCTTACGGGAATAGTCATGCGTCATTTACTGGCTCTAGATTCCGCGTGGGGCCGTCACGGTCAAATCAGATCTTGACAGATCATCAACACGGTTGAGATGCACACATCTGCGAGCGCCATAGACGAAGTGAATCGACGAGCGAACAAGCCTCAAACAGGCAATGATATGCCCTAGAACCAGATAGTCAGATTCAAGATGCTCATCGGATTCGGGTTCAGTGGGGAGTCTCTGAGAGACCCTAAGAAGCAGGTAAGAATCTGCATGGCAATCAGGTATCGACGGAACGGGACGCCTGCAGAGGTGCTACTGCACCGGATCCAGTTCCCCCAAGCCCTCGACGGTCACTAACTCGACGGGACCTTGTCAGAGGTCATTGAAGTTACGAAGTATCGTTTTCTGGAATGCAGCCCGATGACGGAACGCCACAAATGCCGCTTGCCGGTCTGACAGGAGGATTTTGACCAATTTCATAAGCCAGAGGGACGTGGTGTGCCATTGCGACTGCAGCGAACAAGGGTGAGCAAAGACGCTATCACAAAGGTCGCCCGAACACCCTCGTTCGCGGAAATTATTCCCCATTCATGAAAGAATTGAGGTTTATTGTCCGGTGTCTACAAACTAGCACACTATTCCCCACTTGCGCTTTGCTTTTTAAGTTGCACACCGCACTTTCGCAAACCCATCACCGGGCCGAACACATAGTTCCGGTAGTTCGGCTGCCCACGAGTCGGACAGTTTCCGTTTTCACAGTCAACTGACCAAGGGATGGCATATTGGTAGAATCAGCAATGGACTCGGTCTTTGAAGTTTATGTATTCGTATATCAATATTGAACCCCACGAACGCAGGTTCTCCATTACCACGATAAGCGGGCAGTGGATTTTCACGGTACGACCAACCAGACCACTGAGACATCCCGAATGACATGCTGTGGCACAGGTCCCACGTACCCGGTTTGGTACTCGATCCTATCTCGATCAGGCGGAGTGTCCCGGCCGATCGACGTGGGCTAGCCTTTCAGAGGTTCCGGAAAACCGGTCGGATCAATGAGCCCAGAGCTTGTTATAAGCGAGCCCACGCCAACATTGCTTTTTCGCTGTCGGTGATGCAGGATTGCTGGCCACATGAGGGCCCCCAATGCGAGAAGCATGCAGAGCGCGGGTGGGGACGGGCTTCCTCATTGGTTGTCCTGCAGGACAATGTCATCTGTTTTGCACCGGCACGTCTACCGGTACCGCTTTTTCAGTCTGCGGATCTGAGCCATTACGAGCTGAAAGCCCGACCCCCCCAACCCCAACCGAGAACCGCTTGCATTGGACTATTGTCTGTCTGATAGAGTGGCTCGAGTGGTTGCTGCCCATCTGCAACGGATCTCTATCACCCGGACTGCTGGTCAGTCGCTGGAGCCTGACGGATTCTTGGAGGTCAAACCTTCGAGTATGCCGCCCTACGCGGGGCCAAGCCGACATGACAGAAGACGAGCACGCCGTTCAAGAGGGAAACGACCATTCCACGGAGATGGCCATTAGACTTACACCCTTTGTCCGGAAATGTAAGGCCTGCCCGTATGCAGTTGAGCCACTATCTTTCAGGATGAGTGTGCATCGCCGGCAGCGAATAATATTAGTCGGCCTTGCAAGAAGGCGCCTACATGCTTCTCCAACTCGACTTGATGCCAAGTCTAGACGCAGAGTCCTTGCTCGCGACACCTGCTGTTCATGGTTGAAGGTCAAGTTACCTCCACAAGTGCCCGTCATTTGACCAGTTTACGGATACTGCATCATGATTAGGAGTCTAGGACGGACAGCGGCCTTTCTGCACAGCAACATCATTCCCCGCTGGCTAGCCACTGATTTCCCGAGTCGAATGGCGGCGCTTGTCACATTGCATCCTTGGATCCATTTTTAGCACATGGAACGACTTGTAGTCAGTCTACTTCGTTTTCAACCGTTCGGCCCCTGTTGCGAATCCCGCTGTCAACCTCCGCTGTCTTGTACGAACCCCGCCTTTGCCCCAAAAGAAAGCTTGAACACTGAGGGAAGCCAACCGGCGCTGACACTTGTGCGGCTAATTGCCCGCCCCACCATACATAGGCCCCGAATATTCAATTGCCCATACCCACACACACCACCAGCCACGCACACACCCCTCAAGCCACACACACGTACACACCATAAGCCACACGCGCATATATACACAATACAAATGCAACATGTTTCAATGCATTTCTATGTGTCGCGATGTATTTAGAGCTATCGTGTATCATGATGCATTTATGTGGTCGCGCACGATGCAAATAAATGCTTATATGTGCAATAATCGAGGGTGTTGTGGGGGATAGCTGTCGAATGTGCGGGTGTAAAATAGCAAAGAACTTGGCATCCAGACAGTTTGGGGGCGAATACCGCCGTCGGACGCTCCGCCCGCTCCCCATCATTGGAAATCATGAACGAGTAGACTCTTTACTGGACTGCAAGGAATGGTTCCAAGCCAGGACGGAGCGTTTTGTTAGGTAACGACCGGTCATTTCTATTCTGCACCAACCGGCACCATCTCTTCCTTCTACATGCCACATTGCACCAAAAGCAGCGGGTTGCTGTTCTCGTCGTGGCTTCGTCTTGAGCACCAAGCACAGTGGTGTCAAGCCCCAAGGCCCAGGGAGAGTTCGACTTGGGGTGAATATCTTCAGCGAACTCAAGTGGTTTTCAATTTCCGCTTGGCATCATCACCATCGGGCAACCAACCAGCGCAACAAATTCGTCTGATATGCTACTGGCCAAATATAGGAGCCCTCTCCCGCTTCCGCCGCCCCCTCACAACCATCTCCTGCTTTGTGTGTGGTTCGATGCACCTCGACTGCATTTGAACATTGATTATCCCTGACACCGATCATCTTAACATCGTTATTAAGCATCGAGAGAGATCATGTGCTGGGTCACACGAGCAATAATTGATGCGGACCAGCACACCACCACGCTGCCACCAACCAGGTTCTGCGCCATCCTTCCGCGCCTAATTGGCGATGTTTAAGCTTAACAAGATCTGTCAAGATCAAAGTGCTGATGTCAACCAGCTGACAAGCGCCCTTGATAGTGTCACCCCACCATTACAGAAAAATCGAGGGCTGGAGATGATGGTTTCCCATATTGACCACACTCGGCTCTTTAACCCAGGTTTTGCTGATGGTATCGTGGTTTTTAGGTCATCACTGCTAGCACACCGCGCACCTATGGATCATCCCCAGTTTCAAAATAGCCGTGTGCCTGGATGTTTGCGGCAGTCATGAATGATAGAAGAATGGATTCATTCCATCCCATAGTACCTTCTCTCGTACACACCATCCATCCATCCATCCATCCATCCAGACTAGTCTCTTGTTGCTGACCGACACTGCGACTTCGTTTCCCTCATCGGAAGACGTCGATGCCGGCGTTGAATACTAGACGCGGGCAATAAGAACGACCAACAACCCGCCAGCCGAGACGAGCAACAAGCGTCTGGCACAAGCACCATGTTCCATGCACCGCACACACCCCACCACCATCACCACGAGGGAATGAGATAGACAACATGGTGAGTGCATGTCTGTGATTGAGACGCATCTTTTGCCCCTTGGATCCTGGCATTCTTGCGTCTAGTCGTTTTCGGTGGGAAGGAAGAAGCGCAACGACGTAGAAACAAAGCAATAGCTTCGACTTCAACGCTGTTACATACCACATCCTCGTGGCAGCCACGGCATGGCATTGTCAGTTCGGTTCCAGACCTGGCTCATTCGAAGCCACACGAAGCCTCCCCCGCATTATCTGTCGACCCCTGTCTACAGTGAACATACACAGTGATGACTGCAATCGCGCGCGCTGTGGCGTCCAACTTCCTCGGGCGAGATAGCGATCGCAGACACGCGGGCGCAAGGCGCAACGCAACGACTTGACAGATGCAGACGCAGACGCAGGCAGCCTTTCGGCAAAAGAAATGCAACGTCGGCAAATGTCTAACCAAGTTGACAGCAACGCAATGGGACCCGTAGTATTTCGGTTCCCAGGCTAAAATCTAGCATGCCAGTCGGCTGCGGCTCAGAATCTTGTTGGTGAAGTGTGCGACAGCAAGAATATTGACCACCATGATGACGACGGAGGTTGGTTCACTCAGCGAAGATGATGTTGCCCTGGCGCTTAACATCATCGACAGTAGCACCGTCGTCCTCGGTTTTGCCTGCATATCACACAGCATTGCAAGATGGCATCAGCACAGCGTCGGCTCCGTCATATATCATATTCTTCTTGCCTTCTTGATGACCGCAGGCGAGCTAACGATGTCGCAGTTTCATTATTTCTGTCTCATCTGCAGCCATCTCGACAAAGCATGTCCTCCTGTTGGCGCACAGGCGCAATGTTGGTTGCAGGTTGATGAGCCGACCGACAGATGGGAGGGTCGCACGGCATGCGATAGGTGATCCCGATGTTCATCGTTCAGGTCCCGCGAGATGACAGCGGGAAACCGTACGCTACCTCTGATACAGCGGGTGGTGGCTGCGGATTTTGTACAGATCCGGTGGCGTTGACGGACAGCAGGTCGGATGTGCTCTGTATCGTACCCCGGTGTCGGTTATTATGCCGAAATACTGGCGTATCTTCTCTGGCAGACAATCCGGAGACCAGAACTCCAGTTTTGAGCGCACCTTCAGCTATGGACTGGTTTGTATGTGAGATTGTCTCCACTGACTCTCGTCCATGGTCGGGAAAGGAAGCAAATACGGGCACGCGACCACGAGAGGAAACTCGTCAAAAGGCCATCACACTGTCACAGTGCGCGAGTCTGCAAGCCTTCGCAAGTCGCTCGGTCTGCGGGTCTGCTTGGGGGCTAGTGCCCCGGTGTGCGGTGAGTATCACTTGAACGGATCTCTTAGAACACTAGAATGGTTCCAGAAACCCGGATCGAAGGATTATCAGATGCAAGCCCTATGCATCATGCTGTTCTGGCAACTAAATTTCGGGGTTTTAGCAGCAATAGCCCCCAATTCACGGATAAATTCCAGCTTGCATCGGCCGAGGAGCCCTCGACTTATCTGACTGTGACGAAGGAAGAAACGAACTAACCTCTCAATGTCCATCACAACGGTCTCGGTAAATTGGATTGAAGGATTCGAAATTGCAGGCCGAGGAACAACTTCAGCTCAGTTACTTGGTGGCATTGCATCCGGCTTTATGATCTGAAGCCGTCCTGATCGCTCTCTAGTCCGCACAACCACTGTTTCCGGATACAGAACCGACAGTATTATTGGCTACTTATCCAGATGTATGACAATACGAACGATTGCGACAAAACTACTCTGAGGTTCTGGCACCAGCGGGGTTGAGTTGGGGTTTCTCCTCCGCAGTGCCGTTGGGGCCGGAAGAGCCTGAGGATGATGGGATGAACCGCTCAACAGCTAGTACTGGATCAGCCCATCACATCACACACACACACACACACACGCACACACACACACACACACACTCATCGCCATCGCCAACGCCAACGTCAATGCATTTCTGATGACCTCCTGAACCTTGAACCGAGAAAAGTCTCGGTGGCAAGCTGTGAGAGCCTGAGCGCGGTATGGTGATGACAGAAGTTCCCAACTATTCTGCTGCCTGTAGAGTTGGCGGTGGCTTTGTGAACTTCAGTTTAGCAAGCAAACTGATCTCGTATACGAAGTAGTTTCGGGGAGAGGATTCTGGTCGCGAATTGGGTCTGACTTACCGACGGATGGAAAAAACAGATTTCCTACCTTGTCCGGCCCTGTCTTTCTTACCCAGACTTTTTGCAGAAACACTGTGATGCATTCATGCACTTTCAGGAATACCGGCGACGGACGGAGCAAAACCGCAGAAAAGTCGGATGGATATTACCTATTCTGGGCCGGAGACGGAGAGCACAAAAACACACTTCTCCAAGACCCCAGTTTCTAGCTGCCCCTCCCCCGTCACTGGCGGCTCATCACCTACCTATCATCATCCTCTGTTTCTTTTCCCTGCTGCGTTCCCCCGCTATCTCTCTTTCGGTGGTATTTTATGCGAGAACCCGTTACTCCAATCTTTCTCTTCTCAGCAGAACATTGTTCATTACTTACCCCGTCCTCGAAACGAGAATGTTTCACCAAAAAGAATACGGCAATTATCAGCCGTGCAGATGATTGGGAACACAAAGGGTTTTTTTCATCCCTTTTCCTTTTTACACTGCCCATCCCCAAACAATAATGCAGGGTAGAGGCGCGGGGTATTTTGGTTTGTATCACAGGGCTGTTTTACCTTGCTGTCAGTGCCGTCTGCTCGCGTGGCGAACATGGAACATGGGTTGTAAATTCCGGCCGTTTTTTCATTAACTCAACTCAAGCTTATTTCGTTCACGCTGCAACAACAAGCGAGAAACAACCGAACAGGTTTGGCGTCGCAGGGAGGTGCCGAGATGGTGGTGGGAGGGGGGGGGGGGGGGGGGGGGGTGTAAAAACGAGCGGCGCGGGGGGCGGCGCTGTTCTGGGGGGTCGAGCTCGAATCTCACAATATCACTGACTACACCTCATCATCAAATCAACCCTGGTTATTTGCTATCAACGACGCCGATTTACGAACTGACAGGCCACGGGACAAGACCAGTTACGCTCTCACGCTCAACCTCTGAGCAAATGAGAATTGGCAGAAAGGAAGCTGCAGTCTGACAGCGGGTGATCCGTTATCGAGATAATCTGAGATTGATCAAAATGTGATTGAGATACGATTGCCTGCAGCCAAGGTGCAGCTTGCAGTTTGCAGGAGGGAGGGGAGGTAAGTCGCTCACGAGAAAGTCAGCTCGCCTCGCCGATGCTAGTGAAAATGTACCTCACAAGCAAGCAAACGCAAACCGTTTCCTCGTGGCTGCTGGCCGCACCGGACGAAGAAGGGCGCTATCTCCTAAGGGGGGGGCAACTAAAGCCACAAACACCCGTGGCTATCTTGACACCCGCCCTTGACGACATGCCTTCAGAAGTACTCACGTCGATATGCACTGAAGTTAAAGGGAGTGAGGGTGTCCAATATCAAGGACAGTTGATAGGGATATACCCAATGGGCTAGAACCTGTCACCATCCACCCTGATCTGAGCTATCATGAAAACCTAAAGCGAAGACCGGAGATAATTAGAGTGTGGAAACTCAACACCCTCAACAAAAGCTGTCAAATGTGGTGGCGTCAAGCTTCCCACCTGTCAACGCACCACCCCAAACAAAACACACCAGGCCCATGTTCTACCAATTCGAAAAATGCTGCAGAAAAACTACATGATGCAGACGCAGATAGACAATGGTATTGATCTTTCTACGCATACAACGCATGTAGGTTTTCCTGCACGTCGAAAAAAAAGAGTTTGCTGCTGCTGCCATACCCACCACCTCCATTGCCAGAGTCCAGGAATGGATGGCATTGCAGATGGACTGCATGGTCAAAACTTTGTTCAAATCGCAATGCTCCGGGCATACACCCGAAGTTCGGTAGCTGTCCCTTCGGTCTCTCATTGCATTGCACAATGGCACCGTACGATGCTGACGAAAGCGGCTTCGTTTTTGGAAGGTTGGAAAGGTCACAAAAGAAGAGTGCTAAGCTCGATGGGCATTGGGGATATCTGTGTGGCTTGCGCTTCTGAGTGGCTTCTCTGGCGATGTCCCCTGTTTCTTGGCATTGGCGATTCCCACGACATCATCAACTGACAAAAAAACATCTGGAGGGGCAGGAGGAGGGGTTGATGACGTCCCTTGCGAAAGAAAAAAAAACATGGTTTGAAAGACTGGACAACGACTGACGGGAAGATCCCGAGCGTATCGCAAGCATTTCCCAAATTTCTTTCTTGCGGCCCTGGGAAGCAGAAACTAAGCGCATCATAATTCATCATCCCATCTTTTGTTGCGCGCGGAGCGGGTTTGCGGTTAAGCAGGCTCCCTAGCTCCCTTTCCATCATGTCATGCCCTGGTGATCATAATTGCTGTGATATTGACATGCCCCCTTCTCCTGCCCCTCGTCGGTTCCTCCCTCCACTTTGTGTACTTCCTCCCCTCCTGTTACTTTTTCCCTGCATCTGTCAATTTTTCCCTGTTGCCCTCTCCGGAATCCGAGTCCTCCTAAACTTGAACGCCTCAACGAAGGCATTGCCGAAAATGGCACGTCCATCGGCACCTCCCGTGACATGCTTGGCTCATGACCAAAAGACAGGAGAAGTAAGCGCGCTGTGTCTCCCCTCTTGTCCATGTGTATGTGTATATTACGTATACGTACTCCATGGCATGTTACAGCCAACCCCGGGTCCGACAAAGTACCTGAACCACCTACCTCCCATGGCAAGTACCTAAAAAACAGCCGAACAACCACCAGTCCAACCTCGCTTCAAATCTTCCCTGGCTGGTGTTGGTTGACAATGTCCTCCCTCGGAGGAATCACAACTGGACACTGTTCAAATCAGAACCGAGGTAGCAGGTAACGGGGAGACGAGGGGTAACGACAGACAGACAGACAGACAGCAGCCGCATCTATTTTCTCTCCTGTAGACGTAACAGCTCACAGAAGTCACTGTTCTTATGGTGACTGAGGGATTGGGGAAAAGTAAAAGGTGATGACTGACAGACAGGACGCTGTCCCTGACAGCTCACAAGAACCCTGACCCTTGTTCCCCCGTTTCACCCTCCCCCTCCCCCTCCCAACTCAGATAGGGCCAGAATGGAAATGGATAGAGACGGCTAAAAAAAGATGGTAGTCTGGATGTCGTTGAAACGTTTCCATCCCATGGTTACTCGACCAACTTAAGGTCCCTACCCACTCCACTTACTCGTCCATCCCTCTCTGTCCTCCGCGTCCCGGTTCTCCTGTCCACTCAGCCAAACGTTGACAGATAGGATGGCAGCGGGAGCTATCTTTGGCATCTTTGACACCTGCACTCTGTATCCCGTACCCAAGCCCATAGCGCCATCTTTGGCATATCGCAACTCTTGTGCCAGTGACCCCATGTCCGTCCCTCGCGTTTGTTCGTGAGCAAGCTGCCCTTACCCGACCCCAAGCAGAACATTCCCTCTATCCAGAATCCCATCCCTCTAGGTATGAGATGGAAGTAAATGCCCCATCAACCCACGTATCAACCCCCCACCCCCCCCCAAACTAAGCCGTTACGTACCGTCAGCCCGCGGGAAGTCACTGCTGAGGGAGTCACTGTTGACAGGATCAACTGGCCCAAGCTCCCTACAGTTATTCGTCTGCTACTGAGAACCTGGAAACTGGAGATCCCTCACCCCGCATTATTTTGACAGCCCGACTCAAGCGAGCATGGTGACACCTGAGCTTTCGGGCCTAGGCAAGAGAAGGAAAAAGCAAAAAAAGCAAAAGAAACCGCTGGCACCACCAACCAGTAAGAACCGTGGGCAGGTGAACATCCTTCCCCAAACAGGCTACGGCAGATCACGGCAGAGGAAGATTCCGGGAGGACGATGTTATTGTAGATCCGTCTTTTCTGTCTGTCTGTCTCTCTTCCCCCATACGAAAGGATCTCCAAATTTTTGACAGCGGCATGACAGCTTTGGACCTCGACTCCTCACATGCAGTGTTCTTGGCGATGAGATGATGGTGACATCAACATGACCTTTGGGACAGACACTTCAACTCAAAGCAGAAAGTGACATCAGGTCAGCATTCCTGTGAAAGCTAGCAGAGAGAATTGTAACAATGTCTTTAATAGTATCATAACCGATAGGATAGCTAATAAACCGAGCAAGACGCACTTTGATGGTCGGAGGGAAAGGGGGGGGGGGGGTATTGTACAGGCCAAAATAAAAATAAAACCTCGCGTGCTGGCTGTGCTGCATGACCGTAACAAAAGAAATACAGACAGAAAAATAAAAGTTCGCCGCCAGCCGACACATCCTTTTTATTTTTTCCCCTGAAAAATAAATCCCCTATGATAATAGTAGTGCTAGAGAATAAGAAATAACAGGTAAAAGAAAATACTATGTACGCCCATGATGATGACAACCTGAAGCTACTGAAAGAGCAAAAGGAAAATAATAATGCACCGTTTTGACCCATCCCATCCCCGAGCAAGGTGTAATAAAGCCATACTGATCAAGGAAATAAAAGTTTCTTCGAGCAACCAAGAGAGAGAGAGAAAGAAAACGACCTGAAGCCACCGCGGTGGGTATGTGCAAGGTGCCAGTGACGCTTAAACCTGGTAGGGATGACCCTGATAACCCGCGGCAGCCAGAACCGTGCCAGCCGCTGGCCCAGACACGGCCGCCGTCGCCTCGGTGCAGTCACCTCCCATAACTGTAGCGTACCCTATTGCTGTTGGACCAGCGCCAGTTGATCCCCAGCCGCCGAACCGGTCGACTACCTCATCATAAACACCTGTAGCGTGACCCATATGGTGCGGTGGCAGTTGATGGTGCTGGTGATGCGGGTGGTGAGAATAACCCAGCTGAGCAGCGGCCGCCGCAGCATAATACTGTTGCTGCTGTTGCTGTTGCGACGAAGAAGAAGAAAGCTCATAAGGCGACGGCTCAGGAGTCACCGGCTCGTGGTCGGAAAGTAAACCCTCCGAGGTAGCGCGGAGCAACTGCGGATCTGTAGCGGACAAAAAGTCTTGCATGCTTGTATCCGACGAAGAAGATTGCGAGTAAAACTGTGGTGCTGGGTGGCCGTATACCGAGTCTGTCACCATAGCCATGCTTGCATATTGCCGCGAAGGAGAGGTATAGTGGTATTGCGGTGGCATTAGTTGATGATGTGATAGCGAGGCTCTGTGATGTAGCTGGGGATGATGTCTGGAGCTAATAGACGAAGAAGCAGACCGGCTGCCTCTTCCTAGTAGTAACCCACCGGAAGAAGGCTTGCGGATTCCTCCGCTGGCAGAAGTGGATGAGTCCCGAGAGTGCGAGGAAGAGCCATAGGGCCGGTAGCTGTTATGGTGCCGCGACGTTGACGTTGGGGTAAGCAGGCCGGAGTTAAACCCGCTCCCGCTGCGGCGGGCTTGGTTGCCCTTCCGGTAGCGGGTGGTGGATTGCACTCCCTCTTGGACGGCCCATTCTTCCAGGAACCATTCCGTGGACTTTTTGCTGGTGGCGGCGGTGTCTGACGTTGTGCTTGTGCTTGTGCTTGTGCCGGGGGTGGTATCGATCAGGCAGAGCTCTTTGGGTTCAGCCGTTTCTGGCTGCTCTTTGCTGGTACCGTCTTCGTTGATGAGAGCGTTGGTGGTAGTGGTGGCGCTGGATCTGCGGCGTTCGCGCTTGGTGAATGCCTGCAAGCGGTTTTCGTCAGTTACCTATCTCTTCTTACAACACTATCCCCAAAGAGGATTACAAAGGGGGAGGGGTAAGAAATAAGCAACAAAGTACGTACCATGTTCATACTCAAATTGTGTCGGATGCTGTTTTGCCAACCCTTGCTGTCATCTTTGCCCTTGTCTGTGTTCTCTCGAAACCACTGGTAGATCTCTTGTAGTGTCATCGCGTGGTTCGGTTTGCTCATGAACGCACGGTAGATGAGCTTTGCGTAGGGTTCTTCGCCGTTCTTGTTACCGCTCGCACCTAGAGCACCGGATGAGGGCGATGATGATGGTGGTGCGCCACCCCCGCAGCCGCCCTCCGTTGCGATCAATGGGCTAGGCATGCCGCTTGTGAGTCTACTGCTGCTGCAATGCTGACCACCGCCGCTCTCAAGCTCTTCTTTAATGCTTGGTGGGGGCGTGCTGTCGCCTGTGAGGTCCTCGCTCGCTGTGCCTGAAGTAGTTCCCGAAACACTAAGATGCCGGGAGTGTGGAAGCTTGGGACTTGGCACGACGCTGCCGGCTCCGTCCAGTTTGAGCCCGAGAGTCGAACTACAGGGCGAAAGTGCACGATTGCTTTCTGGCGTTGACAGGCCACAGCTTACCACGATTTCTGCGGGCGGCGGGTAACTGCTGGTAGTGGTCGAGTATGGTTCCGTTTGGCTCCTCGATGGAAGCTGGAACTCGCCCGCCTCTGACCCATCAAAACTCTGCTGGAGGTGGTGGTACGGGAGACCGTCGGGGTTAGGAAATGAAGTCAACGACATCCCACTTTCCGTCTGATGGTAGCTGTAGGGCGAAAGATGGGACGAAGAAGAAGAAGACTGCCTTGGGTAAGTATCCCACGACAAGGAGCGCACATGCTCCGGCGACGTCCAAGTCCGAGGTGAGGATTGAGGAAGCCCGCTGGAAACCCGAGAACCTTGGAACGTGTAGTTTTCCAAGTCATCACTGCCTGCCTGAGAAGTCATGGAAGCGCTCCATAGGGAAGGACCGCCCTCCGAAGAAGCTGGTATGTACGCCGCCGTCCTCTGATGGTAGTTTCCATCCATACCTACAGAAAGTCTTCCTTCCGCGTGTGTTGGATCTGGTGTTGTGCTCGTCGTCCGTGCGACTACTTTTTGCGGCGACACCGTATAAAGGGTTTCGAGATGCGTAAGAGGAGACATATTGGGGGGAGATTGGGACACCGAAGGGTGTCTTGAAGTTATTCTGTTTGCTGGAACTAGTGGAGCGGTGGTGGTTGTTGATGTTGATGTTGTTGTTGTTATGCTGCTGCAAAGCTCTGGGTCCATGGCCAGAGCATCGGGTGTTGTAATGGCAGTGGAAGGTGAGGAAGACTCGGGGTCTTCTGTTGAGTAGAGAGCGTACAATGACATGTCGACCGAAAAAAGAAGAAAAGGGTCGAGGAGGAAGGTGCGCGGGGATGAGGTAGACAATAGATGAGTTTGATATGGCAAAGGACCCGTGGGGCTGGAATGGAAATGGCGGCGAGGATGAAAGAGTAGAAGGCCCGGTCTGTTGGCCGCGATCAACCGGAGGTGAACCGGGTGTTATTTGACGGTTGAAGTAGCAGACCGGGGATGGGGGAGATCTATGGTAGGGGCGGACCCAGTGGAGGGAGTGGTGGTGGATGTATCTCTGTACCTGTAACCTGGAATGTACCTTGGGGATGGGATACAGTATCCCGGACCGTGGAGACAGAAATGGGAGTCTAGAGCTGCAACGGGCTTCTTGCTTGCGTTTCCCCGGTCATGTATCTTTGTACTGGACGAACGGACGGGGGTGTACTCATCGAGCGGATGGGGGGGGGGGCTCTTCTTGAGTGAGGGAAAGAAGGGAAATGGAAACAGGAGCAGCAGCTACTCAACAACAAGTACTAACTGAACCAGAGAGCGGGTACAAGGTTGGGACCTGCCAGCACATTGTTTGGTTGACTAGACATCTACATCAGCATCCTTTCGTAAGGCAGCGTGCGTGCGTCGTAGGTTTCATGCGGGTCTGCACGGCGATGGGACGTGGGGTCAAGAGCATGTGTGTGCGATGCGCAGCAGACAAATGTACGGTATGTTTCTCTCTCAGTTGCTTGTGTACTTTGCTTGCGAAAGGGGAAG
Source organism: Podospora australis (assembly GCA_033296905.1). Taxonomy (NCBI): domain Eukaryota; kingdom Fungi; phylum Ascomycota; class Sordariomycetes; order Sordariales; family Podosporaceae; genus Podospora; species Podospora australis. Next base: position 9,757 of record MU864468.1, on the reverse strand, counting down.
GGGATAGGGTGTGAGTGTAACAATGTGTGCTCCTGTGCCTGAGGGCAGGTTATGTAGGTGTGTGGGTAAGTAAGTACCGTGTATCTAGATGTGTGTGTGTGTCTGGATGCATGTGTGCCAAAGAGGGAGAGGAACCAGATGCAAACGAAGACAAGGGCGCTATTTGTGGCTTCTCAGTCGAATTCCAACTGAGAACATATAGGTAGAGTACATGGACAAGTACATTGACTGCCCATGAGCAGAGAGGTGGCCGTGGCCAGCCTTGCGACCACCCCGGGGCCAGGCCTTGTCTGCCGGATCAGAGAAGTGACAGGATTTCGCGACAGGGGATCGACAGGTCACCCTGGCTCAACACCCAGAACTTCTTGCCCACCGAAACTTCAACAACAGAAAAATGCGCTGCGAGGAGGACAAGCAAGAAGCCGCATGGTATCAAAGGCGGTGGATGGGCGAGTTGACTAAACCAACAAGACTCATACCATGAAGCCGCCTGAGAACAAACTCATTGTTCTGTCCTGCAGCTTGTCGACTTCGAATTGGCATACTGCATGATCATGATCCGGATGTTTTTTCTTTTTCTTTTTTTTTTTTTGCTCACCCGCGTCCAGGGGGAAACCGGTGTTGTCGTCATGAATTGCTCACACAGGGGAGGACGGTCATGACCGCCAGTCTGGCATGTTCCATCATGTAAATCCATGACCGAGAGCAGAGAAATGGCGGAAGGGAAGAAAGAGGACGGCTTGCCGGAAAGGTGCAGGTCGCCGGCCTTTCGCCTTGAGGGGGGACAGGGGGACCCAATCACCGGCGCCTGGGAAAAAAACGGCTCTTGGCCAGTTGGTTGACCATGATCTAGTGACCCAATGACAATGCGACCGCTTTCCTTGTCAGAGGCATTCTACACTGTGCGATAGACATCCATCGCGCGAGTAGTTCTGGCATGCTTTTTAAAGCGCGTTTCATTCTTCTAGAAGCTCGGTCGAAGCGATGCAGGTTCATTTGGCGATGCCACCCTGATGCTTGTCAAAGAGATTGCAAGCAGCCGCATCGTGGAGAGAGTAGATGAAAGGAGACGGGCGAGATGCAAATTGAACGAATCCCGCAGCGACCCATTTCCCCATTTCCCCAGCAGCATCAGCTGGCGGTGTCCTTACTCTTACTCTCTATCTCTGACATCCTATCCCCATGCACACGTGCGAAAGGCCAAATTCTTCCCGCCGCCAAGATAGGGCCGCTGTCAAGTATCGGTAGCGCAGGCGAAGGTTTCCGAAGGGCGATCTGCTCAAGCGAGCGAATGAGTGGTGCGATCATGTTCCACGCTCCGGATTCGGGAGGCGGCATTCTCAGACGTGACAAGCAGGGCCCATGTCGGCGGAGATAATGAGGGAAGGGGAATAAAAGGGGGGGCGTGTGTAGGAATCATGATGACCTGGCCAGGCTCACGGTGTCACAAAATCCAAGGGAAGGGAAGGGAAGGGAAAGGAAGGGAAGGCTGTGATGTTCGGGTTTGGGTTTAGGTTTAGGGTTCTGCAAATTCTCTTTCCATTATGTTCATCATTCATCAACTTGCTCTGTTTTCGGTCGGTGATTCGGGACATCTCGCTGCACCATCGGCGGTGATCATACCTGGGTGATGATGGCCGCGCCCGATTATCAAGTGCCGGAGCAGGGCCTCTGCGACGGGCCGCGCGGTCGCCTCGATCGGCTTATCCCTCTCACCCACACAATCGCCAGCATGATCTTCCGGGCCCGAGAAGTGTAGTGATAGATGCGATAGACGCGTCAACTGTGGATTTGGCGACTGACGTGTTGACAAATCCGAACGCTGTGCGGTTACTTTCTGTAGTAAATCTGCGCGGCGGGTTAGTACTTGTCCGACAATCCAACCCGTCTAACCCACCGACACAGGGGAGCCAGTCAAGATGAGCACAAGAGCCAGGGGCATATACCTTTTTGAACTGAAAGTGGAGTTGTAGAATGCCCTAATCGGAAGAGAAAACGTCAGCGCAACCGTCGTACAAAAAGCCTTCGACGCATGAAGAAGATGAGGATGAAGCCTGGACGGATTCAGATCGCTGACTGAGACGGAAGGTGTGTAAATAACGGGGTGATGCTGTTGAGAGGCGCACATTTGCCATTGACAGGCAGAGAAATACGTGGGTGCGGTGCGGCCATGGGGGTCGCGGGCCGCGCCTCACACAGGAACGAACCACCAGAGGCCATCACCAAGACCACCCAGACAGCTATGCCTCACCCCCACTCTTTCAACCCTATCCACTCCAGCGCTCCCCAGGTACAAGGTGCGGCGCAGCAGGGCATGTGGGAAAAACGTGTGTTCGGACTCGTTCAACTTACCTTGTCAAAGCTGCTCTTGAACCCTCGTTCTTTCTTTGCGCTGTAATCCCATTCACGATCCACGATACGGAAGGCGATATCCTCGTACGGAGGGCCGGCGATGAAACGGATGAGACAGGTGTCTTCGGAGCCGGCGGGGGCCAAAGACTCACCCTTTCTCCGACCATGTTCCCGGATAATTTTGAACGTGGGCGCTTTGGTCTTGTCGATGAGGTCGGGGTAGAATATGTTGAACTTGTAACCCTGAACGACCTTGGGAGGTGGATTGTCGTGGTCGTAGTGTGTCTGGTTGTACTTGTTCCACTCGTAACCCATCTGCACGCGGTTGAAGTAGCGCGGCTTCCGTGGGCGATACTTGTCAGCCCAGAGCGGTTTAGACGTGCCTGTGACTTCTTCCTCCGTCGTGAAAATCTCCTCGCCCTCGTTAATGCCCTTGGCAACCTCGCGATCGTACAAGGCCTTGGTCGCCTGTGAAAAATCTTCATTGCCAGCCGACGCGAAGCGAGCTGTCCCCGGGGGCGGTGCGGTGGAGTCTTGGGCAGCGGACAGTCGCGCTGCCGACGGTTTCGACCATGCCGACGACGACTTGGACGAGGCGGCGGTCGAGGCTAGCCCCGGCACCGTGTTGACAAACCCATCGGAAGCTTCTAATGCCTGGGCCCTTTCCGGGTCGCGGGCCATGAGCAGCTTGACCCTAGCGGCCTTGATATCCTGGCAGACATTTTTCAACTTTGCCTTTGCCTTGTACACCATGAGACTCTTGAGAAGCTGTTCCCAGTAGTCGGTATCAATCGGCTCGTTTGACTGTAATTTGGCCCTGATTTGCTTTTCCAGCGCCTCTAATTGTTCCAGTGTCTTGGGACTGAGGATGCGATCCACATCCGAGGCCACTGATGTGACGGCTCTTCCCTCTGGTCCCTGCGGCTTGAGCTTCAGACGCTGGTCGGCACATAAAGTCAGAAGTGCCGTCCAGTACTCCTTATTCCTATCGTTGGCCTCGAGTGTGTGGTACGATCTGATGTCTTCATCCAATTCCCTTAGCTGTGCCTCGTCAAGGCTCCGCAAGACGGCTTCCGGTGCGGGTATGTGGATCTCGACATCATCTTCATCATCGTCAAAGACATCACGATCTGTGTCGATGAACCGGAGATTGAAGGCCAAGTAATCAATGGGTGTGGCCCGCTGCTCCCGCACTCTAATGTCTGCCTTTTTCTTGGACTGCTTCAATACGAACTTGTCCTCATCGGCCACAAACTGTTCTGACTGTTCGTCCTGTGTCAAATATTTTCCTTTACCCCCGGCCTGTCCGAGAGCGCTTGTATTTGGGTTCGAGCTCGAGTTGTTGAAGTTGCGATTCGGGGGTGGCTGACGGGATGCTTTGGATATGCGGTTAGTCGAATCGAATCGAGGTCCTGTGATGTCTCTGTCTCTCCCGGTATCTCTATCTCTTCCACTTTTATCGCGATCGCCTCCTTTTCGTGGCGATCTCCACCCTTCAATCATGGCTTGCCTTCCTGGATCCATGGCTGCTGGGTGGTTCAACTGGCCTACTGGCTATGGACAGCAGGGGTGTGATGTCGGTGATTCCCTGCCCTGCGCTGTGCTGCTGCGCGTGCCCTTGGTGTTGCTTTTCGTCGTTTGTTGGAGGGAATGTGTTACAGGAATAATGCTGTGCAGATATGTTGTGGGACCACGGGTTGAATTTTGAAGAAATTATCGTGGAACGAAGCAGAAAGATGGCGTTGACAATTCAATCTGCCTTGAAGAGGTCGAAGGAAGACTGCTTGGCAAAGGCACAGGCTAATGCAATCTTGGTGCAGCCCTGTTCGAGTCTGCCAAGCCCTGGTCTGATTCCAAAGGTTTGTTAAGGTTCACTTATCGATAAAAGCCTTCAGTGACGTTGAGACGCGTTTGTAGGCTTGAGACGCGCTGAAAGGAAATCCGTCCACCAACGTCTTGCATGGTGGGGCTGCAATTACGAAGTACTTAAGGAACCACCCACGAACGTGCACGGACCTCAACCGCCCTTAGATTCCAGAACAGCGCTGTGAGCCTGTGACAGCGGCGGCCGGCGGGATGGAAGCTTCATTCGAATAGGCGCTATCTAATTTGAAGCTCTATCTAGCAACGTACAACGAGATCCATAACGTTCGCCAGCTTTTTCTGCTTCGACGTTTTTTTTGGTTCTCAATTGAAGCTTCTTTTTCTGTGACTTCCAACTTTGCGCGCAAGCGCATACTCCTTTTTTTCCTATTTATTGACTGTGACCGGCGCATGCTTTCCGCCAAACATGCCGCCGTGAATTGCTCCGGACAACCACCAAAAGTTTCTGATCGGTCACTATGCATACGCTCTAGGACGCGATGTATAGCATTGGAAATCAAGGCACCGGGAAGATTATGCGAAAGCTGCTCGGCAAAAATGCAGCAGAATCTCCTCACGAGACGACGACTTCAGCAACTGGCGTTACCAGCTCTCCGCTTGCCGCAGTGAATTATCGACCCATCGCAACCCAGGATGCCACCTACAAATCGAGAGCGCCCATCTCGTGCGTTGCGCAATCGCCCGATGGAAAATCTGCTGTCCTCGCCGGGCACTTCATTCTCAAAACCGTAACCTTCGATGGGCTGAATATCAAAGAGGGCGTGGACTTACGGGCGCTTCTGGTCGCACAACCCGCGCGTCGAAATAATGCTCCGACATCTGTCGCAGACCAGCTATCCATCCAAGATGTCAAATGGGGAGAGGTGTTGGGGAGACAAGTCATCTTTACAGCATGTACGAGTGGAAAAATATTTCAGTATGAGGTGGCCCGGGCTGCGTCGACGATACCAGGAAATGCTCTTGAGTTCATCCAGATGAGGGAAGATTCGCGGCAGGTAAACTCGTTGGATCTCAACCCTCACCATCCTTCTTGGTTACTATCTGGTAGTCAAGATGGTTTGCTTCGGTGTTTCGATGTTCGGATGCCGATCCAGACCCGTACTGGCGCCACCTTCCGAGCCCTTCAGTCGTTCAAGTGCAATGCCGATGGTGTTCGTCAAGTCCAGTGGTGTCCCAAGGATGGGTTCTTGTTCGCCTGCGGAACCGAACAGGGAATGGTGCTGAAGTGGGATATGAGGAAACCGAGTGCCCCGATTCTGAGGATACATGCGCAGGAGAAGACATGTGTTGCAATCGCCTGGCACCAGGATGGCGCGCATCTCGTCAGTGCCGGTCTGGATAGCAAGTGTCATGTTTGGGACTTGTCGAAGCAAGACAAACGACAAAAGCCAAAATGGACTCTCACAACCCCTGCCCCTGTTGGCTCTCTCGCGTGGAGACCAGGCCAATGGTCCGCAACAGCACAGGGGAAGAGAGCCTCCCAACTTGCAGTCTCTTACGATGAAACCAGCCAGAAGAGATTTGGGATAAACTCGGTCCATATTTGGGACCTTGCTCGACCTACCCTTCCTTACAAAGAAATCCAGAGGTTTGAAGCCGCACCCAGCTCCATCCTCTGGCATGACCAGTACCTCCTCTGGACCGCTGGCCAAGACGGTCTCTTTACTCAATGCGATCTTTCATTTGCGCCCAAGGTTATTGATCGCCAGACCGTTTCGACCATGGCTTTCTCTGCTCTGGGCGAGGTCGCCATGTGCCTTGACGAGCGTCAGGGCGCGTCACGTCCAGGACCACCTAAGGCAAATAAGGAAGCTAAGGGCTCGTCTGGAGCTCGTTCTCTGAGTACCAGTCCTACTGCCGCCAGGTTGAGCGTTAGTCGCAGCGATTCTGAAGACGATGCCGTTGGTGCTTTCTTAGGCTCTAGGCGTCGCAGCAGTCGCAAGCGCCGTCCCAGTATGATGTCTTCCAACCTCAGTACTACCCCTCCGGCGGGACCCAGCATGAGCGAGACTCTCTCTCTTGAAGATACCATCAAAGCCACTGGAACCTACAAGCCTCAGCAGTCTTTTGCTATCGGGTCTGCTCCCAATTCTTCTAATCCACTGGTCGAGATCTATCTCTCCACCAATTATTTTGAGGCACTTTACGCCGAAATTCCTTACTTTGAAGATGCAAAGCCGATGCCAGAGCGCATTGCTGCAGTTTTAGAGCACTATGCGAAAGCCGCAGAGAATGTCAAAATGTTTCGGCTCGCGCAAACCTGGCGCATGCTTGCCTTTGGCGTCGACCTGCTGCTCAAGCGGCGCGCCCAGTATCATCTCGAACTTCGCATGAAGAAATACCAAGACACGACTTTGAAGAAGAAAATTGACAAGAAAGCTAAGGCCTTGGTGTTGTCGCAGCTTTACGAGAACACCGAGTTTGGCCTTGAGTCCGGCGAAGCCACTCCTCGCAAAATTACGTCTCTTGCCAGCATCGACAGAGCTCTCCATCCACGATCTCTGCTGTCAGAAGAGCTCGAGAGCACTTCCAACGTGCCTACCCCCATCGCACGCCCTGTTCCCGATTCCGGCATGGCTTATCTGGATGATAGCGGGCGTAAGAAGCTCACTCCCATCCTGGAGCCCGAGAGTTTCACACTGCCTGCTGCCCTTCACCCGCAGTCGATGGAGATGCGCAAGCGTCTCAACTCGGTGCCGTTATCTGTTACTAGCCATGACAGTGACATGACGCACGCGAGCACCGAAGGGTATGATTTCTATGATACTGAAGCCATAAGCCAAGCCATTGACGTACCCGGTGGCAGGCCCAAGCTTGCCAAGGTCATCGACTTCCGAGAGCCTGGTTCGCCCAGTCGAGTCCGAAAGCCGCCACCGGTGTTACGCCACAACTCGGATGATAGCTTCACCCGGTTGTTCTCTGTGTCGGACGACGGCAAGCAAGTTCCGACTTTTGCGTTGTCGGGCACGACAGAGAATACTCAGGGTGCCTTTGCTGCCGTGGGTCGACACGACAGCATCAGCGAAGATGGAGAGTATGCCAGCCGCATCCGTGGGAAGCAGATTAAGGACTCGCCTACCCGTCCTGGCATCATTCGGCAGATACTCCAGCGCACCGAGACCGACATGACCTCCTACACGGCATTCACCGATGAGCATCATGCCATCACGCAGACTACCGATAGCTTTGACTCGGTTTACCCGTCGCATAACGAGGGCGCATTCCAGGAGTCTCCTGAGCAGCAGCAGCCGCTACCCACTGAAAGAAGCTCGGGCCCAGAGGATGATCTCACTCCTCACATTATCGAGACAGACTACCTCTATTGGCCGAATGACCCTCCCTACCCTCATCCTGTTTTGCCCTCCTCGCAGTTTCCGACAAACAACATCACCCCCATTGACCCGTACGAGATGATTGAGCGCTCTCTGCAGTACGAAGTCAAGTCCTCATCTCTCAACGCTTCCGCCATAGTCTTGCTTCTCAAGCCGCTCCTCCCCGACGGTATCATTGACTCTTTCCAAGCAGCTGCCATCGTCAAACAGCACCACGATCGCTTGATGACCCTGAGAGCATTCATCGAAGCTGCTCTCATGCGCAAGATGTGCATGAAGGGCTGGCCGGGTGGTGTCCTCTCTAATTGGAGCGAGGACTACCCCCGCCTGTTTATGCCTGCCCAACAAGGCGTGCAAGTCGGGCTCATGTGCCCCAACTGCAAGCGTCCGCGTGAGATCGACCGCAGCGCCGACTCCGACGAGACTATCTGGGTGTGCAAGCGCTGCGACGCTGTGATGGAACCCTGCGCTATTTGCCTGGAGCGCGACTTCCCGCCTCCCGAAATGAGAGGTGACTCAGCTGCCGAAGGGAAGGGGAAGAGCAAGACCGGGTCAGCACCTGAACCCGTCTTGGCTACATGGTGGTACTGCCCCGGCTGCGGCCACGGGGGACACTCGTCTTGCATGCAAACTTGGCACGTCGGGTTCGAGTTTGAGTGCAATTCCACCGATCGCGATGTCATTCCCGAGTTTACCAGCGACGGGTATTGCCCCATGGACGGCTGCGGCCACGTCTGCTTGCCTGGAAAGGGGGCGGTTGAAGCAGCTGCCGCCCGTGCCGAGGAGATCTCTCGCGCCGTCAAAGAAGCCACAAGAACGGCACAGGCCAGCATGAAGGCTGCTGCTGAGGGGGAGTACATGACTGCTTTTGCAGGACACGGGAAACACTCTGGTTCCTCCCACCACTCTCATCATCATGGATCTGGTGGTCACAGAAGCAACACAAGCGCTAGAATGGTCGACCACGACGGCTACGGTCACGGCCACGGTCATGGACATGTTCGGAGTGATGGCCATGATGTCCCGCAGACTAGAGCGGTGGACTCGGTAAGGGATCTGTTGTTCGCTGGTGATCACCACAGCGGCGGCGGCAGCAGTGGTGGTGGTCGGCATATTCCCCATGGAGGTGCGCCGCCTGGTGTGTCGATTCTGAGCAGTAGTCCTGGCAGAACAGTCACATCGGGAGATCGGGAGAGACGCAAGAGTGTCAAGTTTCAGGTTATTCCTGAGGATACTAAGCGCTAGTCTGAAGTTCAACAACCTTCTGGGCGTCGGTACAGTATCTGCCACAGAACCACCACGTCATTTGCGCCAGAAGAGCGCCGATATTATCACAACAGGAAGGAAAGCAAGATCTGGCTGGAACATCACAGTATCATGGACTCTTGTTTGAAGGGGATCCAATATTTGTACGGAGGAGACTTCTAGTGGGATTATCTAGGGGATGGGAAAGATTATTTCCCCTTTGTTTGTTTTGCTCTTTAAGCTTCTAATGGCTTTCATTTGACGTGGTATACATATTTGAGAGGGAGGATTCACAGGCTGTATGATCTCTGGCAAAAGCTTAGCCAGGTCTTATTTTGTTTGCCTTGCCTGGCCATATGTTGGAGGGGAGTCACTGGTGCATAGCATAGGAGCAGGTGGCAGCATTATATATTAACGTTTGATATACCGTATATGTGCACTAGTCTTTTTAATACGCGTGTATTTATATCTCGGATATCCTGTGTTTTCTAAATTAACATGTATATCTTTAAATTGATGGCCGTCATGGCATAACCTCTCCTTATCTTTCCTTAGCTCTGCAAGTGGTCTGTGGTCTGCAAGCTCAACAACAACCACTACAATGGCCATTCACCTACTGTAAGGCCTTTGACAAAGATCCCTACTTTGTTAGCCACTGGGTATAACACCCACCACAGATCTCTTTCCACACGTAGGATCTTCTTCCTTCCTTACCTTAGAATTAATTTATCATTCTACCAAGTACTACAGTCCCCGTGACCTGCCAATTCTTCTAGAAATACCACAATGGCGTTAAATAAAAGAAACCATGTTCTAAACTTTTAGCTAAATATATGCAAGTATAATCTTTGTGACGGGCTGTGCCCGATGTGTGCCTCGGCAACCCTCGGCATGTGTGTGCACCCCTGGATGAAGCTATTCCCAAGATTACTTGGTATGGCGCA
>MU864467.1:0-77039 GCA_033296905.1 Podospora australis | reverse complement strand
ACGAAGGCGGATGGTGAGATGGGTCCAGGCTGGGGACGACTGGGGACTACGGGAAACCATCTAGATATATGAGGTTTCTAGGCTCATGTATGAACACATCTTAGGCGCAACATGGGGAGGTGTCAACGTCACGTCCGACATATAGAATATGGTCAAGCTCGACAAGTCCACCGAGTTTGAAATTCTCAATCTGAACATGCACACGGTGCACACAAAGCTGGTCCTTGACCCGACAGTGCACGCCATCAAGACCTTGACCGTGCTCTACCGATATGGCTCCGATGCCGTCGAGAATGTGCAGCTCCTCAACACCCCGCAGTTTGCTCCCCAGGTCACCGTGACTATCACCCCCTCTGCAGCTGCCGCAGAAAGCGAAAAGACCTGGAAGCGACTGTGCGGACTGCCGAGGCTTTTTGTGGGTGTCATCAAGACGGAGAAGTTATGGAGGGACTCTCAGGGCACGGTGGAGATTATTGCCGTGCTGTTTGGAACGGAGCGGATTGAGTCGCCGTCGGTGCTGGAGGAGCTGGGCCGGTTTCTCGGGGGAGATCCGGGCCAGCGCAAACAAATCATGACGACATCCAAGTTTTTCGAGACAAAGGCAATCCGACCTTATGTGCCTATGGCCAGGACCGTTTGCTTTCGGCTGTTGGACGGGTCTGCTGCTCGGCAGGCGACGGTGAGGTGCGTGACGGGGATGCAAGATGGGGCTTTGGAGGTTCCGTGGATGGATCAATCACTACTATTTCCAGAGTCTGAAGTAGAAGTCAGGTCGTGATGATTTTGGGGGGTGCATGACCTCTCCTGGAGAAGATGTGAATGTGATGGTGGTGCCTGGGTCACAAGGTCACGCGATGTGCCTACCTGACACCAACAACCCATCACCCACGAGTCCCACGCGATCTGATATTCGATGACTCTTTCTAGCAAAGAAATACTGCAATAATATGGAATCATGCAACTTTATGCTTTCTGCACCTGAAAGAATGAAGATGGCATCATTTCCCTTGCCTAAAACTTGTCAGCTTTTGTTCCTTCACAACAAACTTAATTTCAAACTCAGACAAAACACCAAACCGAGTTTAACCTGATACCTTCGTGCCTCTCGCTCTCGAAAGAAATGTCTCCTCGTCACTCGAAACGTACAAGGACCACATCCCCGACCGCAAGAACCACGCGCGACAAATCCAAACCCAACCGAGATCGCTCCGACTCGTCGTCCAAGAACAAGTCTCCTGAAATCCTTTCCCAGATCGGCCGCGTCGCGCTCCCTTTTATCCTAGCGAAGCTTGCACAACAAGTGGATCGTCCCGAAAAGCCAGAGTCGAGATCCGCCAGCCGCCGAAGACCTTCCGCTTCACGAACTCGAAGTCGCGGCATCGGGGAAAGGTCCACGAGCGACAGCAGCGACCATGACCACGATCTACACGGAATAATCAGCCAAGTGGCCGTCGGCCTATTCGCCTTTGGGGTTAGAAAGCTGATCCGCCGGAGGCGCGAGGCCAAGAGGCGGGCGGCAGCAGAGGCACGAAAGGATAAAGCCGCACAACCCCCAGACCCCGCAACCCTCGTCGAGTTGAGCGTTGCTCTGGATGCCACTGCTCGAGAAGTTCAAGGAGCTAGTAGTTCTATCCGGAGGCTGAGTCAGACAAAGGGACACGACAAGTGGGGGGACAGCTGCTTGCTGCAGGAAGAGCTGGTCAAGGATGCTGAGCGGCTGGAGGGCTCACTCAGGGAGCTGGAGAGCGGGATACACAACATGCGAAATCTACATCCAGGTCTGCGCCCTCCGGAAAACGGCTCAAGGAGCAGAGGAGCTGGGAGAGACGAACAAGAGGGGCCTCGGAGTAGAGAAAGGGATTCGGCCACAGGCAGATCATTGGTCCGGGAGAAAACGGTGCAAGACAGGAGGAGACGGTGGCGATGATGTTGCTCCATGTTTCAAGCTCAGCACTACTGATGGTCAAGAACGCTTCCTAACAAAGAAATCGTCAACGATCACCAATCACAAGAAGTTGGAGGTCAGAGGCAAGGTGTAAGCAGCCAGGTCCACCCTTGACAGATCCCTCTGAGATCTCGCTCTCCACCACGACCACACTCGACGGAACCCACTCCGGGGCGCAACCCTACCTCCCAAAAAGCCCTCACCTCTCCCCCACATCACCACCGATACCCACCTCGACATCTCAACAATTCAAGCGCCCGCATGGCTCAGTGGTAGAGCGTGTCACTAGTAATGACAAGGTCGTCAGTTCAATTCTGGCTGTGGGCAATCCACTCGGTTCTCACGCCGATACCCCCTCCATCATCATCAAGCCCGCATGGCTCAGTGGTAGAGCGCATCACTAGTACTGGTACATGATGAGGTCGTCAGTTCGATTCTGGCTGTGGGCATATAGTAGGGAGTTCAGAAGGGGGCGACTTCGTTTTTTTTTCCATTTGCTTTTACATATCGTGTTTCTCTTGGTTTGATGAGGCGCCTTGTACACAAGATCTCTCCCCGGTTCATTGTTATCTTACTCGACATCTGCGGAGCGGGCTGACTGCTCGCTCTCTCCAATATCTAATATCATTACCATACAACGTTCTTTTGCCCCACTCTTTATGGCAAGCAAGTAAACAGTCCCTGCAGCTTATCCCTGACAATCTTTTGCTTGTCGGCCGAGGCCGTCGTCTTGTCATTGGCATCCCCGACGCTGACAGAGACATAGCAACCCTTGGTGCCCGTCACAACTGCCTCCATCGGCAGTCTGTCTGAGCCGCACTGCGCCACATCCTTCTGGCTGAACACTCCCAAGTTGATCCGGCTCAAGACGAACTTGTACTTCGACGCATCAGTGCACTCCCCCTCGACCTTGGGCAGGTTGACGTTGAGGAAAACATCCTCCGGAAGATAGGGCTTGCCGGCTGCAACGACGGCGTCGACCAACTTTGACGCTACCTGGGCGTACACCAAGCTGCGCGTAGGCACGGGTGTCGTGTTCCATGCCAAGGTACCGCCAGTCAATCCTGAGAACGCAATGGCGGGGATCTTTCTCTCCTTCGAGGCAAAGACCGCACTCCCGACGGTTCCGGAGAAGTGCACCTGGGCATAGAGGTTGCTTCCGACATTGGGGCCGGACACAGCGAGCTCGGCCGGCTCGTTGTTCCAGAAGCTGGGAGAAATCACATCGATGCCGTACCGCATAGACGTAAGAGGGAAAGAGTTGACCCAGTTGAGCCTGGGGCTGGACTCGTTCCTCCCGATGGGCGCGTTGGAGGGTGCGCAGCTGTTATACTGGCACGCTGTCGTCCGCGGTGAGGGCTCTGCGTCGGAGGAGCCAGTGCCGGATTTGTTTTCAGCAGGGGCGGAAAGGACGGTGTCGTGGCCTGCCGCGAGCAGCGCTTCGTGGAACGAGCGGGTGTACAGCTCTGCCCAGCCATCGTCGTTGGCGTGGATGATGCGGATGGCGTTGACGGAGCCGAGCAAAGCGGCGAGGAGGAGTTGAGTGCGCATCTTTGGGTTGTCTGGTGGTGTGTTTGGCGATGCAGAACCCTACCCCTTACCTCCCCTCGTGTTCTTCATTTGCGGGGGATCTTGAAGCCATTTATGGCATTGCTCTGCTGGGCGCATCGCGATGGCCATGTTCGAAGCAAACCAACGGGAGCCTGTGATCGCAAAGAAACGAGATTGTCTCGTCGACCTCTCTGCTTCAGGACCAACCAATCAACGGCCGTTGCGACTGTTTGCCTGCCGCTTCAGCTCTAGCGCATGAATCTGGGGGTCACCCAGGTGTGTTGCCTGCGGCCTCTGATTCGGCCGCTCGTCTCAACACGTGCGTAACTCCCGACAGACCAGTGGAAGTTCTATCGCCTCCCCCTGAACTTGTCTTGTTCCATCGATCGAGAAGGGAAGAGACAAGACAAACGGGTTCCCGGATATTTTATTTTTTGAAATAGAGGTCGTGTCGAGCACGTTTCTCATTCGCGTTTTGCCAGTCGCCACCCTCAATTCGTCCCAGGTCGTCCCTTCGAAGGGGAGGTGTTCTAGGCCAGGGGTCGCAGTCGTACCGCAGCGCATGACAATCGGATTCAAAGATGGAGGGAGGGGTATGCTTGGCCGTTGAAAGGTCACGCACATCCTGGTCAGGGTGACAATCTGGGGTATACCACAAGACCACAACACCTCGGCTTCTCGGGGTGAGTTTCAAACTCGTGATAATTCGATGCAGGTGATTGAGATCAAGATGATGATAGGTTGTCACGTCTGAAATGAGAGTCATCAAGTCCTATTGTTTGAACCAGTATATACATTATACAAACACAAGTACCTAGGTACCACTTACACAGCTTTCGTGAGGGCATGATAGCTGAACAGAATTTCTGTGGTCGTTAGTCTCGTGCAACCCATATGTATTCATGCTGCTGCTGCCGATAAGTCAGTACTACAGCCCACCCGGGACTTGGCCGCGGGGGGCCGGCCCAAGACGCACTGACTTCAGGGTCTTCATCATCGTCAGCGGCGACAAATCTTGGTATCAAGTTCCGTTGACTGAGGATGATGATGCACCCGACACTGCTCAGATCTGTGCCGCGGATGCACCATGTGAGATTCTCACCACAGACAGCAGCAAAAGTGTGGGGATATCCATATTCAGGATGGTGTGGTTGCACAACATGCATGTGTGCATGGTAGGTGTACATGTCCCACATCTGTGTTCGATGGTCAGGATAGGGGCAAAACAACAAGCCTGAGAAATGGTATCGTATCAGTGCGTGTGAGACCAAGGAGAGAAAAACAAAAACGAGCCAAAAAGCAGAAACAGGTTGATTTCGTCCAGGCTCGAACTGGAGACCTTCAGTGTGTTAGACTGACGTGATAACCAACTACACCACGAAACCTTGTTGTCTGCGGGATAACTTCTCGTGGAAGTAGCAATCATGACTCGGACTCCTCCACACCTCTGGTGAGTTTGATGTAGGACTCAGGCGGACTTCAAAGTGCAAACTTTAATTTACTGAATAGAAAGACTTGAGGAGGTTATCAGTTTATCAACGATAGCTCGTCGAATGGTAGGTCTTTTCATAATAACTACGAGCAGCCCCTTAAACATCGACAACGCCGGCAAAGAAACCAAGACAACGGGTCAGAAACACCACGCCCCCCACGTACTGTAGTCCGCGTCCCTTTTTCGTCTCAACAACCCATGGGAGCTAATAGCCGCACTTAGAAACACGGGCAGGATAAACGCCACTAGGTTCAATCTCCAGAAATACGCGCAAGCAAACGACCAACCCCGGATAAAACTCACAATAACCACTCGGCACAGCCCATCACCCAACAAAACCGGGACTGACTTCTTACCACACGTAGTTTATCCCCTACCTGATCTTTTAGGTCTTTTATAGGTATACCCCGTAGTTAAAATCACCAGAGCAATGATCAAAGTGCCACAGCCTCCCGTCGCCCGTCAACGGTCACGGTAATCCCTGAACCAGCCTATCGAGAGTGAATGCTGAAATCCTTCCAGGAGTCACCTATCAAGTGTGTACATACCTACCTTTCCTAGTCTCGATTTCTCAGGCTTGCGAGAATGATTTCCTGTCCTGGTCTGGAGATGATGCCGGCATCTTTCACGAGCTGCTTTGTAGATTGAATTCTCTGGCTGCAGGCCTCCGGTTTCACTAGATAAGTCCGCAGGGTTGAAAGCAACTTCGTTCAGTTCACCCACGGGCCGAGATCCACTAGGGGTCATCTCAAACCCGTGCGCCCTGGAATGGGTGGAGAGGCCGGCATCACACCTTCTACATTCTCCTCCTCTCGCTGACCTGGCACAGGCATCACTCGCCATCCCTCCTCGATCAGGGGGTCGAAGGCATATGTATACATCAGATGCTCCCCCGCGGAGTTAGAGTTTCTTGCTGTTAAGTCCGCATAATGGAACAGACCCCACACCTCACCGCGTCCCAACACATACTTCTCAATCATTACGGGATTGGTCCCATCTATAAACGTTGTCGTAATCACCCACGCGCTCAGACTCCTGCCCGTAGGGCGTTAGCGTTTCCACTAAACGCATACCAATTGGGCATCATATACGTCCGAGTATAGTTGATTTATCAATTTAAAATGATAAGATGCATCTAAATACAATGGAGATGCCTGTGTTTTGATTTTTACATGCGTGTCGAAAGCATTTTGCATGTGTGAAAGGTGTGTTCGCAGCGTTGGATCGAGAAGATCACACCTTACGCCGAGTCTGAGCTGAAGAACAAAGGTGTTCCGTGAAACTATAAAAGTAACTCCGACAAAGAACCAAAGAAGGAGACTAAGGAGACCGGAAGAGTAGAAGACACGCAATATCAGAAAAACGGAGGATACCACAGCCCAGCAACCATGTCTATGGCCTGCAGTCTAACAGTGAGAGGTGACCAAATGAAACCCTTCCATTGAAGCACTTGCTCTCGGAGCGGTGGTAGATCTTGAAGTTTAAGCGGCGTCAGAGCAGGATGGGCTGACTCCGTGTGCGTGTTCGTTTGCTGAGAAGGTCCCGGGACATTAGTCAAGCCTTCTGCGTCTTGTATACCAATCCGGGACTGATATTTTCGACCAGACCGGGATATACCGGGCCACCAAACGTCATTGCGGCTGTTGAGATACTCTCTCGGACGAGGAGCTCGGAACCCATCAACACCATTGAGCACTTCATGTATCAGCACCTTCTCCTCAACGCTATCAGTTCTTTGTCCGGGTCTGTTGTAGGCCTTCGCGGCTGCAGAGTCATTTGCAGCTGCCGACTTCCCAGGCGCTGTTCTTTCGTACACCGCTGGGCCTGCCAAGGCCCGGCTAGACTGCCGAAACCGACTGAGATGTCTCTCCCTTAAATCGCAGCGAGTGCTTGTCGCCTGGCTGGATGTCATATTAACAGGGTTGGGAGGACTTCTGCGAGTACCCAGGCCATCTACTGGAGTTCGTGGCACAAGCAATGTGCCGGCAGACAAACACACCTTTTCAAGGCCGTCGGTTGCTCCCTTTTGCTTTGTAAGTATTTTATCTTCCAAGATAGCGCAGTCTGAGGATGGGATTATGAGCCTCAAGACTGGCCGTATCGGCGAGTCTCTTGTTCGGCAATGAAGGCTTGACACATGGGGAACCCCTTTCTGGTTGCAAGATTGTTTTGGCATCTCCATTCGATTGACGTGCTCGTTAGCTGTCGTGCCTTCTCCGTCTACCAGCGACGTTAAGTCTGAAAAATCTCTTCTTGTCATCAGTCTTGATTGGTCGACTCCTGGACGCGGCTTGTTGACAACCATCTTCGATGCAGGCTTCATGCTTCCTTTTGGCATCCGCGGTGTGGGCTGTGCATCAAGTTCCAAAGGCGCAGTTGTACAAACCCGTCCTTGCTCTGATCTCATGTATCGGGTCAGAGCGTTTAAGGACGGAATTGTGGCTGGGCCGGATTAAAATTTTGCGGCACCTGGAAGGCCCGGTGCAAAGACGTGGTGGAACAGACTTGTTGTGGATGAGCGCCGGGAGAGGAACCGGCCTAGGCGAGGTTGACAGTCGGCATTGAGTTCCATAAAACCGAGTTCATGGATTCCTAGCATAGGTACGTAATTCTCTGGTGTCTGTGGCCTGAGAGGAGGCATGTCTGGTGGGAAGTTGACACCGTTCGGCAAAATGAGAGCATCAGGCTGATTTTTGATCCAGTGCATGATTTTCCATTCTTCCATGGGTTCTCGAACAATAGAGTCGTGTAAGTTGGGCATTCGATAGGCTGAACAGGTTGTTTCATCCGGCGTTTTTTCACCTAATTTATCCGATGTACTTCTAACAGATTCATCCAGTGTACCTCTAATGGTTTGGAGGTCGTGGGTAGCCATTACAGTAGAACTTCGTTCTCTTTCAAAGTTCTCAGGAGGATGGTTCGGCCATCGATATCTCTGTCCTAGTGGATGTCCCCAGGTCATCATCCTTGGTTGTCTGGCAGACACATCAAGAGCTTGGTTCAGTCGTCGATTTCTCCGTCGGTGGCGGATTTTCGGTGTCCAAAACCAGTGCAGAAAGCGAGCTCGTGGCTTGGCCCGTTCTAATTCTGGAAGCCCCTGAGCTTTTGATTCACCAGCACTTTTGCCACTCTTATAAAACCGCTGGGTGGTGAAACCTGAAGGGGGTTCCACCGGCAACGTGTCTTTTTCTTCCCTCTTCTCCTTATTTAACTGCAGAATCCGTACGGCTCCTCGTTGGCTTACATGTACAGAGCTCCACCTATTCACTTGTCTCGACCACTGACTTCCACTGGAAGAATTGGTGTTGTCTTTGTCGGCATTCTCGGGTTCCCCCGTCAAAGGGCCAACTTCTTTTCTTCCCTTCTTCTTTAACTGTAAAACAGGCTCAACTCCTTGTTCGACTATGTGTTTTAGGCTCAGTCTCTTGAAACCTCTTGGCTGCAGGGCTTCATTGAAGGGGTTGTTGTTGTTGTTGTTGTTGTTGTTGTTGTTGTTGTCGTCTATGCCATCATGATCCTGATGTTTGGATGAATTGGTTGAAGAGCTAGCAGGTATTTTGTCTGTGCCTCCTGCTCGTCCCAGCGCCCCCAGGGTATCCAATATTCGTCTTCTGGTACCTCTTGTTCGTCTCAGAGTACCGGGTTCCTCTTTTGGGACGTCTTCTTCTAGACTCAAGGGGTCAGAGTTGTTCGGCGGTGCCGGTTTGACTGGTACTTCTTTGTCTGTGTCGCCTTCCTGCTTTTCAATTCGATACGTCTTCTCCAACACCTCGACATGCTCGTCGCACTCAAGAGCGTATCTCCTGCCCTCATCGAGTCCACCAAACACACTCTCGAGAAAGGCGCGATCAGACTTCACAAGTTCGATAACGTCTGCCGGGTGCTCATAGGAAAACTGGGCAGGCAGCGACCGCCTGATAATCGCCCCATTTAATGGCTCCCCTTGCATCTCGTAAATGACAGCAAGAAGCCCGATTGTCTGGTAGTACTCTTTATGATCTGAACCAACAAGATTCTTCTTCATGTTCAGAGACTTCCTGCATAGCATTTCTGCCGCCATGAACGAGTACTCGGTAAGATGGGCCAGCGCGAGGGCGTGAATGAGATTCGGAACCACCAGGGTTGTTGTCTTCATCGTTCCCTTGGAACGGCTGAGTTGCTTTATCATTGGTTCCGCTTCGTGCCACTTGCCAAGCAACAAGTAACACAATGACAGCTGAGTCTGGAGCCGATCATACGTGGGCCTGTCCTTGTCGCGATCGACGTACAGCAGTGCTGTCTTCAATAAGGCCCCAGCGGTGGAGTATTTATCGGTATGAACACTTCCCCGGGCCATTCGCTCCATCGCGGTCATGAGAGTCAACGCTATGTCTGCCTCGGGCGCATTATCCTCATCTTCTGGTTCCAACACGCCTTCTTGAGTGATCACTGAGGGAGTAGGGAATTTTGGCCCATTGTCGGCAGCTAAGCCTGGAGTTGTCGGGGAGACGGTCTTGAGTTGATCTGCTGGAGAATTTTCCCTTATGAGACGTTCAATTCGTTTCTTCTTGAACGAGAACACGTTGCTTAGCGTCGTACCGTGGCCCTTGACGTCTAGAAACGTTTGCGCGCGACGTAGAGATGGGCCATTGATACTCGCCGCTGTATTGCTTGCTGCCGTACTGGCTGTGTCGTGAAAAGTTTGTGCAGCATGAGCCAGGCTCCGTAGATGGTGTGCGGTGCGGAAGATGGTCAGTTGATCAGGGGATTGCCATGCACCAGCAGTTCGCAGAGAAGAGCTCTCGGCGATGCGTAGGGAGGACTGGATGAAATCCTTCAGGTTTGTAAGTTGTAATTGCACCTCGTTCTGGGATGCATTTGTCCGAAGCGATATTGATCTGTGGCATAGCGTGCGTTAGATCGTTCTGAGTAAGGAACGTCTGTGAAGGCCACCTACAAGTTCAAAACACCCAATGTAGTCTGGAGAGCGGAATTCGATGTGTTTATCTGATCTCTCAGACTATCAATCTCCGCACTGTGACTACTGAGACTGACAGCTGCCCTGGCTTGCCACCACACACGTGGAGGTTTGGTGTTCTTGATTTTAACGACCAAATCCTCTAGCTCTCTACAGGACAATCTGCAGTCCTGCAGAGATGTATCGATGTGTTGCCATAACTCATGAGGCACGGACGATACATCACAGTTATCAAGCTCATGTTTGATGATATCGAGAGTCTTGGTGAACTTGCCAACATCTGATTCTAGCGCTAGCAGTTTGGAGTCAACTCCGCGAACAGACTTGATGAAACTGTGCAGGCATGACGATGCCTGTCATGATAGTCAGAAACACAGATCTATTATCAGCAAAGCATGGATGATGGAGAAAATACCGCGGTAGTCACATGAAACAATGTCGCCACTGAAGCAGTTATAGAAAGAGGATCCATCTAGTTGTACTGCTTGTTGAAATTAGGCGGACTGAAAACCTCGAGGAATCTATCGTGTCTGGTGGGCGAACCGCTGGAGAGTCAAGACTCGATAGCACTCCTCGTCTCACCACGTGCAGTGAAGGCTGAGCAGATGGAACCCGTACCATCATGAAGTGCTTGTGTGCCTGATACGTCGGGCAATCTGCCAACAAGGCGGCTTTGCAGTTCTCTTGACTGTCGGGCAATCGACTTCGCATTCAAAAGCGCGGTGGTGATTGGGCTACGGGCTCCCGAGAGGGGGTAATCGAACGCCACAACTGTATATATCTGCACTTCGAGTGTTACATAACGCATGCAGTGAGCAATGCAACATTCGCAAACTTACAGCCTTTGACTGAGTTTCCCACTTTCTCCGATTCCAAAATTGTAATTTTTCGGTGAGCCGAAGGAACAGCCCAAAGGCGGACGGAGTTTGAGATGGCTAACAAGATCCATCTTAGGATGTCATCTTTTCGGTGACCAAACCCACTGGAAAGTGGAGGGAAAGGCTTCCTTTTCTTTCCATTATACCGCGGCCAGGAAAACGTCTTCCAGGTCTTTTTCCACACCACAATACAGTCTTCCTCTTCTTCTTCACCCCAGTTGCTTGGCCCGAAACCACGTTAGCACCAAGAAATAGCAATCAGCAATGGGGCCACAGGCATCTGAAGCCGGCGGATCTCCAGTGAACTTCAGGTTGGACAACCGATCCTCCGCAGACATCGTACCATGGGTCGGTAACTAAGGTACCTAGGTAAGGTAAGTCTATTATTGCCCATTATTATATGACCGCAAGATTGTTCGGCCGTCTGAACTGAAGATGAAGTTCACCAGAATAACAACAACCATCACCACCTTCCATCGAAGACACCAGAACCAATCGAAGCGCGGTTTTGCTCTTCACAGCACCTTCCGCCCCCTTCACTCAGCATCGTTGTACGAAAAGTGACGTACCCTACGCAACGTGCCATGGGTTCTTAATGCGCCTATCATTCTGTCAATAAAGCTTGTTCGGTTCCGTAATATTTAAGATGGAGTCCACCACCGTAGCATCAACTCTAGGTCATCACCCTTCCAGACACGCAGATCCCAGCGTCGACGCGCGGTATAGCTTTTCACAGCACCTCCCGCTCCCTTAATCCAGCATCGTCGTACAAACAGCGATCTCCTGTCGTACTCAACATCGGAAAGAAAAATGGACCATAGCACTGATGACGAACAGGAGTATGTGGGTGGCCATCATGATGCCCTCATCCCGCTCGGCATCTCATTCTTGGGTTCTCACGGCACCAGTCACCTAACCGATCTTACGGAAGGCGAGATTTTACTAGCTAGAGAGTACCTAGCACGTCAATTCAATGTAGCAGTGCTACAAATCTCTGGTGTTTGGGCGGTCCTTGAGTGTCAGCCGAGTATCCCGAGGGGGGGAGACTCCCAACATCCGTTGGGGGCCTCATCGCTATCTGGCAACATGTTAACGACCCTCCGTTTATGCCGATCGTTGGTCATCGTAGAGGGAATTACGAGTTAGAGGTTGACCAGGCCCTGTTTCCTGGATTCTCAGACAACGGAATACCCTCCGACGACACAATCATTGCCTTGGGCAGCCTCTTCCCCGGCAATGAAGCCATCATATTTCTAGTCAACTTGAACTCCTCCATGGTAGAATTCCCACTAGTGGACACAATGACATTCCGCCAACATCTTTCCTCCCTTCCATACGCAATTGCGGGCGCCACATTTCACATCCTTTACCACAATGATCCCCTCCCTAACATACCTTGGCTCGGCAGAACTATCAGGCCGCGGCGTGAGCCGCGGCGTGAGCTAGATGGCGATGAGCGGCCAATTGATGACACCGACCATGTAGCCAAGGATTGAAGAACTTAGCCAGGGTTGATCATCTTTCCAACCAACAAGCAAGGAGAGATTTGGTCCTCGGTTTCTGCGGGCGTGCTGGTCCGAAAAGACCCCATCAAGCGCCTTGCTTGCTTATTCCACCACTGGGAGGATTACTTCCAGGAATATGAGGAAGACTTTGGGATGGATGATCCGGAGTCAAGACGCGCGCTTTCAGCTGGAGGGTCAGCCAATGATCTCCCGGCGCTGAGGTCGGATGGGTCGTGAGCCATATTATACTGAGTTAAGGCATACCTAAGTCTTTTCGACTTAACACCCTAATTCTAAAATAAACTCTTTACACCTACAAATGCTGTTAGCATACATCAACTAACATGATAACACACATGCTTGTTTCAACTTGAATGCATCCATGTTCTTTTTGTATGTCTATGGTGTGTATTCGGATGTGTGGAAGGCCGGGTTGGCAGGCGTTTAGAGGAAATGATCACGGCCTCACCTTAAGCTCGTGGTACCAGCCGACGAGCCATTTTAAATGTTGGATTTTTACTTCTGATCAACAGATGGTGCCGACGGTAGGTGCCGTTCTCCTTGTAAGCATCTTGTATTTTTTTCCTCTTTGCATCAACCATCAACCCCCACTCTTAAATTTGTAGTAAATATTTCCACTGCCCACCTCATGGACGGGGATTGGATGGATGATGCAGAAGGCGCTGGCCTCGACCCCGGAGTTTAGGGGTTTCCATCGGAAGTGAGTCCAAGTGCCCCGCACCACAGCAGCTGACCGCGCAATGCTGCCCGAGTCCAGTGGTTACCTGGAACTCGGAAGCTTGGCTTGACTGTGCAGTCCAGGCTCCCACTCCCACTGGTTGGCCCAAAGTTGGAGATTCTACCTGGTACTTTTCGCGATCCTCATAAAATCGGTTATCCGACGTCCAGTCGTCCTCAATCGTTCCTTTGAAGACGCTGTCGTTGATTGCAACAGTTCGACTGGGGGAGACGTGGTAGTTGAAGCGAAACGACGGGAACAACCCGCAGCATGCACAAGATCCTGGAGATAGTCCATATGACGGCGCTTATCAGGTAGAGTGTCTTCCCTTTTGCTCGATATCAACTCGAATCAAGAAGAGCAAATATGATTCTTTTCTTAATTGCAAAGATCTTGGTCTTCCTCTTCCTCTTATTGTTTCTTTTGTTTCTCTACATCACTGTCCTCCGACCGCCCAGCCACCCGCAGAACATCCCCGCGATCCCCTTCTGGGTAGCCCTTTTGCCTTTCTTCAAGCGCGTCGACCAGTCTGAAATATTCGCCTGCTATCTCCAGGAACCACTTAGGAAACACGGCGCGGTCAAGTTGTTCTTTGGTGCGCGGTGGAACGTCCTGGTTCACCGACCGGCGTACCTGGCTGAAATCTTCCGGGAGGAGGACTTGTACCAAAAGAGTGGCAATCAGAAAAAGATCCCACATTCGGTGATTGCTTCGTACCTGGGCGACAACATTATATCGGCACATGGCGAGGTCTGGAAGGGGTATAAAGCCGTGGTTAAGCCGGGCTTGCAGCGAAACGACTTTGACGTCGGGCGACTGTCGAAAAATGCGGAGACGTTCTGTCAACTTCTGACTGAAGCGCAGGGGAAAGCAGGGGATGGAGGTGGCGTTGCCGTGCAAGACTTGTTGCAGAGGTACTCGGTGGCCAATTGCTCTGAGGTGGTGTTGCAGACGGATTTCGATGCAAGCCCTCTCCCCTCCTCGTTTCCCTTTCCTCCCAAGGCAATCCGCTTGCGCAACTAACAATGATGAAAGGCTCTTTCTTCGCCAAACGCTTCTATCAATTTACTCCAGACCGCTGTCAAGCTGGAGATCTTCAAGCCCATATTTCTCAACTTTCCCATCTTGGACCGGTTGCCGTTCCCCAGCCGACAGCGCGCTCGAGAAACCGTCAACAAATTTCGACAAGAGCTCAGACGCGGTCTGGTAGACAGCCACCGGCATAATGATGGCTTGCATGTCACACTCATCGAAAAAGGGGGGGGGTTGGGACGTAGGATGCTCGACGCCAGAGAATCAGGAAAATGGTCAGAAAAGCAGCTTCTCGACAACCTTGCTGTGGCGTTCGTGGCTGGGCAGGAAAACCCACAGCTGTGTCTGATCTCGACGCTCTACCTGTTGGCCAAACACTCCTGGGCGCAGGCCAGACTACACGATGAGATTTCGACACTCGGGGATGATTGCGCTCTCCGCCAGAACCAGGAGGCTCTAGCCACCAAATTGCCGTTTCTCACATCCGTCATCTACGAGAGCTTGCGACTGTTTCCGCCGATTGGACAACTGGTCAACCGAAAGACTGCTGATCACGCTTTGCTGGGGGGAAGTATCATGATTCCCAGAAACACATACGTCGGTTACAACTGCTACTCGACCAACAGAGACCCATCAGCTTGGGGGCCTACGGCGGACATGTTTGACCCCAGCCGATGGGGAACCGATACGGCGACGATCCAAAAACAGTACCGACAGCGGAGGATGAAAGCCGAATTCATCAGCTTCCACGGCGGTAGGAGGGCGTGTTTGGGCGAGAGGTTTGCGATGCTCGAGCTGAGGGTCACGCTGGTTACATTGGTCAGGACATTCACCTGGGTGCTAGATCCGAGCTGGGTGGACCGCAAGACACCTGTGAGTACCTCTTTTTCCTCCTCGCGTCCTCTCGTCAAACCTATTTTTTCTTTTTATCGCTTGTAGGACTTTTTTCAGCTGGATATTTCGAAAATCATATTGACATGTTTAACGAATGCAGGCTGGGCCATTGTATCCATGGGCATTGCGGCTTGTCTTTACGAGGCGTTCTGAGAAAAACACATGCGGGATCATCGGATGAGCACCAGTGACTTTGAAGTTCATCTCATTTCGGATTGACGATACTGCATGACACCATTTTTTCTGCCTGGTATATAAGGTACTCTCCGCGTTTGTATTTGAAAACATGACGGATGTCTCGGCCCAGAGGCAAAGCTTCCGCCGAAGAAAGCAGAAATGAATGGACAGGACAGATTATGAGCAGCAGACAACGACCTATCTCCAGTGTAGGCGACCAAAATTTTATGATCAAACATCAAGTCCTTTAGGCTTTTTCTTGATGCTGTTTCCCTGGATTGATACAAAAGCCATCAGCTTGTCTTCCATTCCAGCTTGGCCTGACTGAAAGATTGTCCCATTTCGATTCAGAATGATGAATACGACGGGCGGGAAATGATATGTTGAGAGATCCGAATCACCATGATCGTGGAGGATTTTGGAATCTGAAGTCTTGGAACTTTGGCATGGCACGTGTTTAGTGAGCACATTCACCCAAGCATTTCGCGTTCATTTACATGAGCGGCGGGCGCCAAGTGCGGCTTCTCTTCTGCGCGTCATTCGCTGCCAACACCGGGGCACTCTAGGCAAGCGCCACAGCCAACTCTGTGTATCCATAAGGTAGGTACCTAAGGTAGTTACGGCCGAAAGCGAACCTGAAAGGCTTCACTTTCGGTAGGGTATCGCCCAACTCGAATCAAATGATGTCACGGTATCTCGAATTTCACCCGAACACTGGTAACCCAATCAAGGAGGGGAAAAACATCCATCAATCGCCAACACTCGCTCCTGCATCTGGGAGTGCGCGAGGAGCGTCGCGTCTGCCAGAATCAATCCCACCATGCAATGCTCTTCCCGCTGTCCTGAGTCCTCAAGGTCATCATCGGAGGGCCGCTAGTCCGAGTGTCGTGCTCGACCATCTTTCGTGGTCGAGAGGGTAACTTTGATTTAAACATTGTGTCTTAAGGTGCGTCGAACTGGTCATAATCTGCTCAAATTGTCATAATCTGCTCAAACCACCTCACCCCAACAACTGACCTCGAACCTTCCCTTACAATCAGTCACAAAAATGGAGTTTGGAAACGACGGTCAGTCCGTCTACCACCGCTATCAGCTGGAGCTCTCTTCGAAAGGCGCAGTCATCGCCCTTGGAGTCGGTAACCCCGAAAAGTCCGAGACACGCAGCGACTTCGACGTCTTCTTCACCAACCTCGTTCTTGACCAAAGAGATACGGCCACTAAAGACCATCACCAGTTCTCCGTCACAGATCCCGCGAGAGAATCGACCACATGCCGCATCGTCGACCTCTTTGACGTCTACCTCCGGTACGAAGGCAAGAACGATCAATGGGTGGCATCGGGTCGAGAGTATTTTGCCCAACACGTCAACCATTTCACTTCGCAAAATGCCGCCATTGAGTTTTGTCTTCCTGCATTTCCCTGCAAGTCATCGAACGTGGACAAAGTGCTTGGACCCGACCCTGATCGTGGAGAGGAGTTGGCTCTGGAAAGACTACACGAATTTGTTGAGGCCATTGGCCAGATCTATCCTCCTGGAGCCAAGGTGTGGGTAATCAGCGACGGCCATGTCTTCAGTGATTGTATCGGCGTGGACGACTGCGAAGTAGACAGATATGGCCAACTCCTCAAAAACATGAACCACATGGTGGGACTGCGCTTCGATAACCCGGACGGCGTGGGATTCAAGTCTCTGGTCGATCTCTTTCAACTTGCATCACAGCCGGAGCTATCTGCACTCGCCTCTCGCCTACAAATCCCGGTCATCGACCATCACATCGACACTGTTTTGACGGACGAAGCTGAGCTTTGCCGACGAATTCTCATGACTGGCTGCGCACCACGGAGGGAATCTGTGAGAGCCAATATTGACTCCAAGGATCAAGCACTCACGGCCCTTTACCGCGGCTTCTCTCGTTTCATGCTGGAAGACCTGGAGCACCACCCTCACACGCAAAAGATGAGCCGGGCCAAGCGAAAGAAGCTGTCATCTAGCGTGGCCTTTGAGATGATCCTTCGCAACCAGGCGTACTCTAACCTGGTTGAGCTGCTCTTTCCGAACCACATCAGGCTCTCCATACACGCACATAACAATGCAGGGCCAAAATTCGGGATTCAGATGTTTGACCCAACCAAAGTACGCGCTGTCTCGGCCCTCTCACCTAATGGAGAGCTCACGACGTCTCTTGACCTCTTGCACATTCCTACTCCGTGGCACAACTGCGTCGTTGAGCTCGAGGGTAGCGATGTTATCTTGGTCACAAAGGCCAAACTTGCCCGCACAGCACTGGAAAAGGGCTCCTGCATGGGGTCCATTTCTCACACAGGATCAGGTAGTGCCTACTTTTCTCTTGCCAAGGGACAGAAACGACACGTGGCGGACATTGTGACGGAGAAGATCAGCAACGCTGTGACAATCTCGGTGTCAGCTATCAAGTCGGTTACGGTTACCACGAAAACATCGACACCAACACAGGCATTGCCAGAGATGGTAGTGCTTACTTTTGATGACAAGGCGAGCAGTGTTTGAAAGTATTCCGAGTCTTGGTATGGCGGACAGCGAATCTGCTTGGTGCTCAGCATCCATAATACATTAATAGTTTGCTCAGATGTTCTCTGTAATGATGCCAACGCGTGACTGTGATGATTCCAGGTATGGGGCACTCATGCAAAGGAAACGTATTCTATCAAGTTGTTTGACGAAGAAGAAAAGGAATCTACCAGACACGTGGACTTGGAAGTCCTCAAATACAGGACCCAGCCAGTCAACGAACCTCCGCTCGTTCTGTGGTGGAAGACCGATAGTTACTGAACGCCACCTACAAATGCTACCGGCCCCGTGACAATGGTACAGTCACCTGGTGTACAACCACACCGAGGATATTGAGACGCAACTGCCGTGGACAGGGTGAAATGCGGGAAAGAGGAAATTATTGGCATACTGCTTATACCTAATATCACGAGGGCTTCCCCCCTTTTCTTCTTTTTTTTTTTTTTTTTTTTTATGTCTTGCGCATTGCGAATCTCGCAGATAGCTTAGTCCCTTCCCCTCCCATTCGCCGTGAACCATAGGTACCCGGAGCTCCTGTAATTCTGTCATGAAAATACATAAGGTAACGGCCGTCCCGCCCGACAATAGCCAACGTGACAATCTGCTCCGAGTCAAATCCACTCATATTGAGGAGATATCAAGTGGCAGGCAGGTACCAGAAAAGGCAGCCTCTGATGACTTCATGAGTGTCTCTTTCTGTACCTTCCATGGCGTTTGCGCCTGTCTGTGTGCCGTCTGGCCAAATCTGGGTCAGAGTGGAACTATTTTGCGCCGAGGCCATCACGAACCATGGATGAGAGTAGGAGCGGACTGCTGTGGTCATGACAGGACCCATGGAACCATGACAAGCACCCTCTCCCCATGTCTGCCCCTGCCGTTTTTCACGGAAATGGTGTCCCGTCTTTGAACTGCCCGTGGACGGGACTTAAACCTCCAATTTCTAGTTTTCCATCTTCGGTTTTTCCATGTCTCGGAAAAAAGTATTTTCATTGCTGTCGGTACCCATTCATATCCAAGAAAGAAACAAGTTGACCAACACAGACCAGTATTCAGCATCATCGTCATCAACATCATTTATTCAGCATCATCGTCATCAACATCATTCTCTCATCGAATATGAACCATCTCAACGCCACCGACCACATCGCACAAGCAGAACAACCACCGAAACCAATGGCGTCGGGAGGAGGCATGGGAGGCGGCCACGGATGCAAGATTAGTGTTTGTCTATCTTTCTCTCACCTCTTCTTACCCCTCCTTTCCTATCTACCCCCTCTCTCAACCACAGTGCTAATGAATGTGTACAAACAGATGCTATGGAACTGGAACACAATCAACAGCTGCTTCATCGCCTCGTCGTGGAAAATCAATTCACAGGGCCAATTCGCCGGTTCTTGTATCGGGGTGCTGCTGCTTGCCATGTCGATGGAGCTCCTGCGGCGATCGGTGAAGGAATATGACCGCTTTCTCATTACAAAGGCCCGGAGGCAGAGGGAAGAGGAGCAGCAGAATATACAAAACCAGGGGGTCGTGCAGACGGCAGAGAAGGTGAACCAACAAGAGGAGAGGGGGCAGGAGAGGCTATCGGAAGATACTGCCTTGCCCGATGCGCCGTCTCCCAGCCCTATGACGGCTTGTGCCAAGGGCCCCCCTGGGCGTGTTGAGGTTTCTGGCGGCGACAGTTATCTCCCAACGAAGGGAGGTTCCGGGAATATGGCGCCGCCGCACGGAAAACAACAACAAGGAGAACGTGGGTACAGGCCAACAATCGGGGAGCAAGCTATCAGAGCACTGCTGCACACGGTGAATTTTATTCTGGCGTATTTTGTCATGTTGTACGTATTACTACCCCAGCTTTTGTCTGCTTCACTGCCTTTGCATTTGGGACATTTGCTGATGTCGTGGGGCGAAAAACAGACTGGCCATGTACTACAACGGATACATCATTTTGTGCATCTTCCTCGGGTCCTTCTTGGGGAGTGCCTTCTTTCACTGGGAACCTCTCGGCTTGGGATCGCAAACGACCGCGACTGGGGATGCTACATTCTGCTGTGGTTAGGTAAGTTTGTGTTTGGGAAAGGGGAACAGCGTTTGTTTTTGTTAGAGTTGTATTTTGCATTGCTTGACTCCAGATTTTGGAGATGGGAGAAATCAAAAGTAGATCGGATAGATTAAAAGTATTGGGAGTACCCGGTTAACTTCACGTCTCTATGCCTGTGCCATGACTTTCGTGCGTTTAGCGATGTCTTACACTGCTCTATATTCCCAAAGTAAGTACAGAGTCGCCAAAGCATGGCCTTCGCTCCCAGCTCTTTTATCGATGTATACCTAGAATGGAAGAGCTCTACGCGGTACGTATAACCAGAACCCTTGCGGAGAGATAAGGTTGTCCTTTTGCTGGTGTGTTTTCTCACCAGGCGTCACTGCAAATCTTTTCGACTGATCCATGGAGCAAATATGCCATCGCGATTCCACATGGTATCTCATCTCTGAATATCAAAAGCTTCATCTCATTCAATTCATGAACCCATATCCAAGAAAACAAAACCCGCAACGCTACTTACACAATCAAAGCCTGCTCCCGCTTACTCTTCAAAGCACTAAGCCAGTTAAACTCCCCCGGCCCCGTATACGCGTCCCTCGCCAACCAGATCTCCTTCAGCATCTCAATGGCCGTCCGAATGTACCCCCAAGGACAGATCCAGGGGTTCTTGGCCCACACAGCCTGTAACCTGTCCAAATACCACTCCCTCTGCAACAAATCGTCCGTCTGGGCCGCCGCCATGAACGTCGGCCACACGATGCCTTTCAGCAGGACATGGTCGATGGGTACTTCTGCCAAGTGACGGGTGACTTCTTGCACGAGAAACTGGACCGAGTACTCTGACGCGGCCGAAGCTTCGGGGACGCACAGGAGAACGTACAGACAGGCTGCTGCTCTGTGGGCGGACGCCAAGGATACTCGTACGGGCAGGTCATCTTGTGGGGAGAGTCCCTGGATGGAATATACCCACTCGTAGACATCAAAGGTTCGTGCTCGGTGGAGGATGCTGTACGCGCGGTGTATTTTTTCCTGGAGAGGGGCCTGTTTATCGCTGTATAACACGCTTGTGTCCATGATCATCTCCAGAATCCGCGGAGGGCAGCAGTGGTAGCTGTGGGCTTCGGCGCGTTTGAGGACCGTGTACAGATCGATTGTCCCGGAAGCGGCCCAGTCCGTGTCCACCCCGCTTATGGTTGCGCCGAATATGCGGTAGGTGAGACAGTCTGCGGCGATGGCGTCGACAAGATGCATGAGGGATTCATCGACCATGTTTGCCGTGCGTTTCTGGAGAGAAGCCATCAGAGACGAGGCAGCTTGGATGTGGGCTTGCCAGCTTCCCTTGCCGGAGTCGATGAGGTCCAGGTTGACGAAGAAGACGATGGCCGCCAGAATCATGGCCGGGTTGGGGGGTTTACTGCCCGTGCCGGGGGTCATGGCTTGCTTGAGCAGGCGGATGGCCTTGTCTTTGGCCTGCAAGGCGTCGACGAGCTCGGGACCGTTGGGGCGGCCTTGGTAGCCGTGGAGGGTGGCTAGGTGCATAGCGCCGGTGGCGACGACGATGGATTGGAGATAGTCGAAGCGGCCGGTCAGGGGGATCATGGCGCGGAAGGGATTGCGTTCGAGCTGGTCAAGGGAGACCATATCCCGGCAGACGGCGAATGAGACTAGACCATGATGTTGTTAGTACATACTGGGTAAGCTTATCTTGACTCGGAGATACGGCATAGGAGAGGGTTGAAGTAGAGTGTAGGGCTCGGAGGCTTGGCTCGACCACCCATTGAGATATTGATAGGATACGGGAAGTGGAATGATGAGCCGAAAGGGTCCGGTGGGTCAGATGCAGCGTGGCCGGGGTAGTGGGGAGGAAGAGGAACAGGGGGCGGTTCATGTTTTGGTGTACCTTGCATTAGGGTCTTTTGAGAAAATCAAAAAAAAAAAAAAAAAATTTCGTACAATGGTGTATGTAATATCTCGACCGTGAGTTAAGGCCTTTGAGCATGGGATCGATAAGCGTGGGCGGTGGGAGAAAGTATGATTCCCTCGCATGATCCCTCTTGACCGTAGCAACCGTGGTGATGACGGGCGATCTGTCTGAATCAGATGGCGGACTGGCAGCGTCAGAGTCGCTGCTGATGACCGTCTCTGCGGATGGTGATGACCTCAGTGAGTCAAGAGACCTCGGGGTGGACGATGAACTGGAACTGCATGTTGATGTCGTTGAGCTGGGTGTCGGCATGGCTGTCGGAAAGGGATGGTTCTGAGGGGCAAGTCTGCCACGGACGGCCGGGGCATTTGCCCATCGCAGCACTGTCCCATAGCCCAAACACTCCTCGCCGTTGACAGAGCACTTGTGACAAAAGGGTCGTGATCGATCGCAGCGCAGTCGTCGTCGGCGGCAGTTGTGACAGGGTTTGGACAAGTTGGATTGCTGCGCTGACGCTCCTGTCGCGACGAGTGTTTGTGACTTGGGTCCAGGCATCGGGGCATGTGCCCGTATGATATTTTTGGGAGAGAGTCTTGTTCCTTTCGTGAGAATCAAAATCAGGTTTTGAAATCGTAGCCAGGCAATATGAGACCGATCTGATGAATTAACACCAGTAATGAGTTGCTGTGGTTGTCTGAGGTCCGTGTATCTCCGCCACTTGCGTGCTCGCGCTTGTGAATGCTTACCTAGGCAGGTAGCCCCTCCCGCTGCCAGACAGATCCAATCATCAACGAGGGACCGTGATCCGCGGGATGGGGTTTACAGTGATGAGTTCAAAGTGTCAGGCGGCCGACTCCGGAAAAAAGGTATCCACACCTAGGCGGTTCGGAGCTAAACCCAAAACGTGATAGAAACGGCACGACGTGCATTAGCGTCGTGGGTATTTGCCCCTCCTTCTTCAAACGAAACATCTGGAAGGAATCAACCCAGCGCATTTCCAATTAATGTCACACAAAAAAAAGTTGACACGAAACCGAAGTCTTATCTGATCGTGAGGGAAGCTGAACGGCATGGCGTGCAGCGGGTTCAAGCAATATTGCAATTCTGCAGACTGGTCTCCACACTACAAAGTACTTACTCTATCTCGCAATCTGCTAATCTCTGGGGAAGGTGGAGTGAATGACCCCTTAGTAACAAAGAGCTAAGCCGAATTAAGCACCAAATTGACACCCCTTCGGTGGAGTTTTCCTCAATCTAGACCCATTAGTCACGGCCAGTTTAACTCTTGTTTTTTCTTCAATCGAAACCCGCCGCCGTCGGTTTTGGGATTTGTTTTTGGTGCTTGTCGTCATGGAGTTTATATAGGCCGAACGTTCGAACAGTCGGGAGGATCTGATATTTGTGACACCTTTTCATTTCTTTCTTCATCAATTGACCCTTAGATATATATCCTGTGCTCTTGATCGATCTTGACGTGAGCAACTGGATTGACACGACAAAGAAAAAAGCACGCAATGGTCGCTGCCGACGAGTCCACATTGGGGGTAACTAACGCTGAAAATGACCAGAAACAGTTGGACGGTGGTGGTGGCTTCATGACGTCGGACGACGAGGAACAACAACAACAACAACAACAACAACAACAACAACAACAACAACGACAACGACAACTCGATGTTGACCTCGAACAGCTGGGCCGTCAAAGACCAGAAGTCTTTTCAAGCACTATCACCGAAGTCTTGTTCTGCACTTCACTTCTCATTTCCATGTTTATGGCTGTAGGTTTGCCTCATGAGACTTGGCAGCGATGAGATGGTAAACTGACACCACGCGCAAAGGAATTCTTCATATCCGGCTTCAATATCATCCTTCCCTCAGTCGCCATCGCCCTCGATATTCCCAAGGCATCCCAAGTATGGCCGGCCTCTGTATTCTCCCTCGTGACGGGTGCTTTCCTGCTCCCCTTTGGCCGCATTGCCGATATTCACGGCGCCTACTACGTCTTTTGCGCCGGCATGGTCTGGTTCACCATTTGGTCCTTAATCTCAGGCTTTAGCACGAACTACATCATGCTCATCGTCACGCGTGCTCTGGGTGGTCTGGGTCCTGCTGCGTTTCTCCCCACCAGCATCATGCTCCTCGGAAAACTCTACCGGCCCGGCCCTCGCAAGAATCTGGTGTTCGGCCTCTACAGCGCGTTTGCCCCCATTGGTTTCTTTTTGGGCATCATTGTCGGAGGTGCTACGACGCAGTACATGAGCTGGCGGTGGTATTTCTATCTCGGAAGCATCGTATTATTCATCACGTCCGGAGTGGCCTTCGTCACGATTCCCCGCGATAGGGAGAGCACAAGGAAAGAAAACGCCCACGTCAAGATGGACTGGTTGGGGGTTGTGACCATCGTCCCGGCGCTGGTCCTCGTAACGTTTGCCATCACCGACGGTGCCCATGCTCCCCAGGGCTGGGCAACCCCTTACATCATCGTCACCTTCGTGCTTGGAATGCTGCTGCTTGTTGCTGCGGTCTACGTCGAAGGCTGGGTGGCGGAACAGCCTTTGCTTCCGTTTGACCTGTTCCAACCAAAGTACATGGGTCGTTTGACGATTGCCCTGTTTTTCGCCTACGGAATCTTTGGCGTATTTTTGTTCTACGCCAGTTTCCACATCAGCGAGTGGATGGGCCAGTCGGCGCTCATCACCGCCGTGTGGTTTGCGCCCATGGCCGCAGGCGGTATCATTCTCGCAACAGTGGGCGGGTTCACTCTGCATTTGTTACCAGGACGGCTCCTTCTCATCATCTCGGCGCTGGGAAGTTTGGCTTGCGTTTTGTTATTTGCACTGATGCCGCAGGACGCCAATTTTTGGGCGTACGTCTTTCCGGCTATGCTCGGCGCCACGATTGGTATCGACATCACGTACATCGTCAGCAATGTTTTCATCACGACGAATATCGCTCGGCATAGGCAGGGCCTCGCCGGCGCGCTGATCAACAGTCTTTTGTTTCTGGGTATCAGCTTCTTCCTTGGTCTCTCTGATCTTGCCGTGTCGGAGCACACCAAGAGCGGCGGGACCGTGGGGCATAAAGTGGCGTTCTGGTTCGCAGTTGCCTGCGCTGTTGTCGTTTTGCTACTTTTCATGACGATCAAGGTCGGCAAGGCAGAGGCTGACTTGACGTTGGAGGAAAAGGCCGAGATGGAACGGAAGGCGCAGAACCAGGCCAGCCAACACACGGTCATGACGGATAATGAGGTGCAATGATAGAAGTTTATGCTCTTTCTGTTTATGTCTCTTTTATTTCGGTCTTTTCGATGCCACAGATGTGTTTTCGCATATTCATAAATACTCCCGCATAGCATAGCATAGCATAGCATAGCATAGCATGGGCATGGCATAGCGCAGCTTGCATTCTTGTTGTTAATTACTATCATAGTTTCTCACGTTATCAATTACAGTTCATCTCTGATCCTTCCCTCCTCCATGTCCTTCTTAGCTTTCAGTCTCTCCTCACGCTGCTGCCGTCTTTCGTTCCGCTTCACGGCGCGGTACATCCTTTCCCACATCAGCCGCGTGTACTTTCCTTCTTCCGTCTCGGTGACGGCCATGGCCTCGATGGTGAACTGCATGTCTCTCTTTCCAAGATCGCGGTGGGGTTTCGTGTGGTCCGTCACCCAGGCGATGACGCAGTGGTCTTGGGCTTGGTGTTTGTACTTGGGGAGGTTGTTGAGTTCTCCTGCTCTTTTTGTCAGTCTCTGGCCACTCTCCAATGCTTGATTCAAAAAGAAAGACACGTGCGCTCACAAGCCCCGCTCCCCTGAGCCACCCACAACGGCAAAATCTCATAAATCGCACCGCCGGGGAACACCAAGATCTTGTTCTCGTCCGGAATCGGCTTCTCCGGCTTCTGATGTTCCTGCAAGTGCTCAGGATCATGGTCTGCCGCTGGCTGGTGATTACTCTGCGTATCACTCGCCTCACCGCCCTCCTCCTTTTTACTATCTCCCGCAGCAGGCACAGGCGTAGGCTCGCTCGAGTAATAAGGCAACACCGTCGGCTTGACCGTGCCGTAAATCTTGTCCACCTCCAACCCCTTTTCTTTTTGTGAAGGTTTCTCAAATACCCCGAACCACCACTTTCGTTTGTTTCTGTCGTTCAAATCTGCCTGCTGCTCCTCGATGAAATGCCGCACGTTGAGGGGAACATCTTTGTACTCCATGACGACAATCTCCCGGTCTTGACCCTTGTGGTCGACACCGTCCCAGCTGCCCATGTAGTCTGTTTTGGACAGGAAATCTTCAATGGCAGGTTGCCAAGGGGATAGTCCAGAAGGAGGGTCGGCGGTGAGGTCGGAGAGCTTGTACATTTTTGCGTGGAAGGTCTTGGAGGCTTTACAGTTGACGTGGAAACCCCCCGGGTCGGTGCCGTCGTCGGGGAAGGGGCGAGACCATTTGAAGGAGGGGACGACGCCGTGTTCGTAGATGTCCCAGTTTATTGCTGCTTTTACGAGGGCTGGGGAGAGTAGAACGAGAACAGATGAGAAGGAGAGGGGTAATTGGGGCCACATCTTGGTTTGTTTGTTCAGAGGGTGAAGATGGGTGACGGCGGTCGGGGAGATCAGGGGGTAGGCAAGACATGCAGAGAGTATTCTCCCTTGGAGGGCTACCTTGTGATATTGATGTGAATGAAGATAGGAGATCCCTTCAGACCAAGAGAGAGGGCCGAGAGCTTCATTTTATTCTTATGTGTCATCTCGTCAATCATGTGAAGGTTGGCCCTGCAGCTTGAGGTAGGCCATCTCCCGAGTCCCGAGACGGCAGCGGGAGGTGGGAGTACAGGCTAATTGCCGGGCAACGGCAGCGACCCCATTTGCGCAGCACACTTATGGATGCTTTTGGTTATGGTTTAATATGGGAATTGATTGCACCCGAACAAAACACACGTGTCCAGAAAGGTTGAGTGACATCTGCGGAGAGCGGAAGGGGAGGGACGCACAGTGACGCAGGTTCTGTTTACCACCTTACAAGATGCCGAGTTTATTATGCACCCTTCGAGAAGCTTCTTTCTTGAGACAAGTGTGTGCCGTTTTTGGTTTGAAGGTGGTGGAACAGATCGGCGATTGATGAGATGTTGATTCGGTGTAATTGCTTCTTGCTTGCAATTGTCTTGTGATATTCCTAGAGTTGAGGGCGGTATCGGCATTGACCTCTTGCAGGAACAGCTTCCATTCTCACCGAGTGATCAACCAAGTCGATTGCAAAACGGAAGATACGTCCACCTATCTAAGGTAATCAGCTGTAATCATTTTTTACATGTCCTGGTATCTGCGAAAACAAAAATCGCAATGTAAATTGTTCCACTGTTGACGACATTTAAGGGTAACAACACATTGTCAGTGCAAGGGGACTCCATAACATGCCCGAGTATATACCTCCTCCGGCGTTTATCTTCCTTTGGATGGTTGTGGTATTGATTCGAAACGAGTAGAAGGCCGAATTAGCGGGCATTGTTCGGAGAACTCTATGGCGTATAAACTAAACTCCTCGCCCATCTGTCACTGTGATAATTTCTACCTGAAAAAAATGTCATTCCACACGTCATCGCTTTGCTTCTTACCTATCCTGGCTGCACCTGCGAAGCCCTCGCAGCTCTCCACGCTGGACACTTGTTCCGAAACACTATCAACAGGTCAGCAACCACTCGGGCGTCTTTAGAAGAAGGTTATGTAAGTGCTTGCAACAGAGCCAACGACCAGCATGGACGGATCCGGTAGGAGTCCAACCTATGATGCCTCTATATACACACACTACAGTTACATTGACTTACGATCAGTGCTCCAGCCAAAGAAGAGCATGGAAAGGGCCGCCAGACTGGAGAAATATGTCTCGTTCGATCTCTCGTGCCAGTGGTGAGAAGGATGAACATATGGGAATCTGCTGCATAACCTGCCATCCCCAACTCGTGGTCGAAATGTGTCGCGGACGAACGTGATCATCGTCAACCAGAGAGTGCCAGCCAGCTTCTGCCAAAGCACCGCCCACGACGAGGCCCAACACAGTTTGTACTCCGAGCCAATGCGGATAATGTTCATGGCCGCTTCTCGTTGTTGCCCTTGGGTGATCTGTTTGGTTCGGTTGTTTACCTGAGTCAAACGATCCTGTTGTTCCTCACTAACAGGGACACACCTATATCGACAACGGTTCCAGCTCCCAAAATCCTGAACGCACTGGCCCCGAATGCTCGAAGCAGCCTCAATTGCAACAAACCTCCATAATTCGTCGGCAAGGTTGCGAGGAGGATCTTGGAGAGACAATAGATCGGGAGCGAGATCAGGTACAACGGACGATGGCCGGTCCGGTGGCGTAAACACCCCCATACGCAAGGCTGTTC
The DNA here is from genome assembly GCA_033296905.1 of Podospora australis. NCBI lineage: Eukaryota > Fungi > Ascomycota > Sordariomycetes > Sordariales > Podosporaceae > Podospora > Podospora australis. The sequence goes on along the minus strand of MU864467.1, from coordinate 48,970 downwards.
AAGGAACACGGACAGTTTTCTGTGGCTGTATCATGGAAGGGAGAGAGAGAGAAGGCTCAGACGACGGGAACCTACCGCAAAGGCGGGCAGTCAGCATAAATTCGCGTTGATCTCCGTGGCCGTGACATCGAATTCTTTTTCCAAGATTAGCAAAACAGGAAGGCACCTAGGTAGTAGGTGCTCGCTGCCAATCGGGCCAGGGAGCCTGCCATGGTGACTGTGGCCAGTATAAACTTTCTCCGCGCGGGAGAGAAGCTGCGGTACCCGTTGTTCAATGTCATGATGAGTGATGTTGTTACAAGACTATCAAGAAATGTGTGCTGGCCGTAAACGTTGCGTGATGATTTGGACAGAAAGCTTTGTTTGGAAGCTCGGCTTTTAATGCCAAAGACTGGTGGGTCTATCTCCTGTCTTCATCCTTGCGCTTTCCTGGCGGTTGTTAACTTGTTGCAGCCGAATTCCATCATCCGTTTGCGGTGAGAGAGGGAGTTCATGATGTTGGCAGACACAATGGAACCCCTCAGCTTGAAATGAACCGTCGACACCTGCACAATGCCGCTGGTATATGTAAACTAATCGGATATCACGGATGCTTGGCTGAAGAACATGCATCTCCCTTCTTTTATATGCCTATGGTGTTTTATGTGAACGTGTGGAAGGCCGAGTTGGCGGGAGTTTAGCGGAAAAGATCACGGCCTAAAGGTTGTAAAAAACGGCGAACTCTGCACAAGACAGACCTTACATCGTGTGCCTGGTAAGCTTGCCTACTGTGAGCGAACCAGAGGGTTACGAGCTCCATAGCCTGCATTTGGGAAAAGCAGAATCATGTCGATCCACGTCCACAAACCTAGTATCAGAGGGTATCTCATGTCTATTGGACTCGGTGTTTAGCGTAGAGCAAGTTCTCGTCCTTTCTCCCATGAACCGCTTCCCCGCGCCAATCGCCATCCGTCTCCATCCTGTGTTTATCTCATGTTCACTCTGATGCAGCAGCATCCGCTTTCTCCCGGGCCAGCCGTCCCATCTTCTCGGCGACGAGGTTGAGGGATGGCAAATTCGCGCCCTGGATCATGACCTGGCCGTTGACGGCGACCTGCTTCCCCTCCTTGAAGAACAAAAACGTGGGCATGGCCGATACACCGTATTGCCTCGTGACGGACTGCACGTTGTCTACGTTGACTTTGGCAAAGGCGAGAAAGCCAGGGATGGAAAAGGTCGAGGCCATCTTGACGTAGTGGGGCGCGATGGCCTTGCAGGGGCCGCACCAGTCGGCGTAAAAATCCGTGATGACATAGCGCGTCGTGGCCAGGAGCTGGTCAAATTCCTGATGGGAGGAGATGTGTTTTACCGAGTCGTCGGACATTTTGTGTTTCTTTTTGGATCGATCGATCGATCTAACGGCTAGTATTCGGTGGGCTGTCGAGGAGGAGGTATGGTAGACCGGGCGGCAGTTGGTTGATTATTAGCTGTAGCTGTGAGCTCGTCGAGGTTCGATAGTTCGTTTCGCAGGTCCCTTCGATGTGTGTCGGTGGCCGAAATCGCGGGGTTCATCATCCGCGCGCGCCATTGACTGCGGGCCGTCCAGGGACCTCCAACCCGACATGCTTGGAAGCAGCAGGGGATCAAAAGTGGGGACGGCAGTTGCTTGGATTAGTGGGGCACTTTCAACCTGAACCTTGTGATGCGGGACCACAGACCTTCCAAAGGGTACCGGTACTCCAACAAGACAGAAACCAGGCGTATGTTTCGAAAATTTCGATCATTCTAATCATTTTCTTCCGGGTCAGGTTTTCACAATACGATCTACATACCCAAACCCATGTTACTCGTCGGCTCAGAATCGCTTCAGACGGTGTGGCATGGAACGCAGCAGCCATTAGCCATTGAGGGCTGTTTCTGCACAAGTGCAAGTTAATCACCTCCCGTCAAGCTCGCCCTATCGATGACATGGAAATCGGGCCTACTCCCCCGCATACAGTTTGGGGGGTATCATGCGATGACATCTTCTCATACCGCCATGGTAGATAAGCCCTTGGGTTGGCATGGTTATTTCTTATAGAAGAAACCTACCTGAAAGAGATCGATGAGATCTGGGATGTTTGCACCCCTTGAATTTCATGGGAACCATCCTCTTTCCGACAGTTGCGTCCATCCAGATTGAAAGACGTCAAGATGCACTACCCGCTAAAAGTCCCGTATTACATTCGAGCTGCCTCGATGACCTCCCTCGTGCCTTTTCTCTTCGGGTAAGTCTACATCATCAATTATCGCTCCTCTTCCCAATCTTTCATCCTGGTAGTATCGAGGACAAAAAAAAAAAAAAAAAAAAAAAAAAAAAAAAAAGGAGTTTAATGTGACAAGGGGAGAATCTCGGCTTGGAACAGATGGTTCCATTCAGTATAATAATCTGTTATGGCCTCAAGGTCCTTGCCTTCTTACAATCTGGATTGAGATCGCAAGGCCTACTTATAGTCGTCTGGCTTCCCAGGGCCTTCCTGGGCTCTTCCGTCTCCCTTCGTCCTTCAGGACTTCCGTCCTTCGGCCTGTCTTATCTATCTGCCTGGGTCGGGCACCTCCTTCGGTCACCTAGCCACTGATTCCACCAGTAGTAGATACATATGATTCCTGTTCTGCAACCTCTTTGCAGCTCGTCTAGGTCCTTAGTCCAATCGTTCCATCTCAACATCCCGGTCCTGCCCTCATGGTGGTCCCCGAGCTGCCTCCGGTAGGCTCCGGTTGGCTCCGTTGATTGCCGTGCCCATATATCCTGGGCGTGGGCATACCGCTGGGCCAGTGTTGGTTGACGTGTGTACTGTCCCGGGATACTGGGTAGTAGGCCCGTGTGACATTTAACATGTGGTGTCGCAGTCTCGACACAGGTTCTATTGGTCCCGTCACCACAACGCCTTCTTTCATTTCTGCCCTGAACTCGGGTGACCCCCTCTCACCGACCCTCCACGGTGCCATCGTGTCCTCGATCTTGTTGACCGGCGCTCTGTTTGCATCCGTAGCGGGTATTCTGGCGGATCGCTACGGCCGCAACCCTCTGATCGTGTTTGGCTGTTGCGTCTACGGCCTCGGCGCGACCATCGAGTGCGGTTCCCCGCAGCTCTGGGTTTTCATCCTCGGCAGGCTGATCAGAGGTGCTGGAGCAGGTTTGTTTCTTAGCGCTGTCTGGGTGCAAGTCGGCGAGATGAGTCCCACCTCCAAAAGAGGCGTGATGACCGCCCTGTCGCAGTTTACGTTGGCGACGGGGTTGATGACGGGATATTTTGTCTGCTACGGTGCAAATTCCAGATTCAAAGGGGGTGAAGCGGCGTGGAGGATTCCCTTGGGGTTCGGGGCAGCTCTGGCGTTTGTGCTGGGCGGGGTGGCGGCAATGGTCCCGCCTAGTCCGCGGTGGTTGATGCTCAAGGGAAGAGTTGACGAAGCGAGGGCGGTGGTGGGCAGGTTGGGGCTGGCAGTGGACGAACAAGAGGATCTGCTCAATGTTTCCGCCTTGGAGATGCATGGCAGTCCTGGGTCGGAGGAGGCGAAGAATGGATTCTGGGCTGCGGTTGCGCAGATGTTCAAGGAATTTGGCGAGGCATTTGAGAAGCCCTTCCGCTCACGAACGCTCTTCGGCTGCTTTATCATGGGATTCCAACAGTTCAGCGGCATCGACGGCGTGCTTTACTATGCGCCAATCTTGTTCCGCCAGGCAGGGTTGCAGGGTGACCAGGCGACATTCCTTGCATCAGGTATGTCTGCGTTGGTTATTTTGGTGGTGAGTATTCCTGCTTGTTTGTTTGCGGATAAATGGGGCAGGAAAACGTCGTCTCTGGTTGGAGGCGTTCTCATCACGGGCTTGATGGCGTTGATGGGGTCGCTTTACGCAGCCGGCGAGGTCCGCGCCGAGTCGGGGGCTGGCAGGTGGGTTGTAATTGTCTGCATTTTCCTGTTTGCCATGGTGTTCAGTGTCACCTGGGCCATTGGCTTCCGGACCTTTTTGGTGGAGAGTCTGCCGAGGAAGACTAGGAGCAGTGCGTCTGCTTTGGCACAGAGTTCAAACTGGGTAAGCCGCTTTCAAAGCTAGATTTTGGTTCTCGGTTTCGACGTGACTGACACGACCTTCAGATCGCCAATTACATTGTCGCCCTTTCGACACCAGCTCTCATTGCCAAGTCTACCTTTGGAGCGTACTACTTTTTTGCAGGCTGCTCTTTCATCTGCACCGTCATGGTCGCTCTGTACATGTCAGAAACCAGGGGACACAGCCTGGAAGCGATTGAAGCTCGATATCAAGAAGGTGCCTCGAGGATCACAGGCAGACAACTGGTTCAGGGGTTGCCTCTCAGGAGGCTCAGACTTCGAACAGCCAGGGAATAAGGGTCGCGTTGCACGAACCCCAGACAGAGTTTGGAACAGGACTTGAGATTTGATTTTGCTGAGAGAGCGGCCGGCAAGATCTCTATGATCCGTCACCCACCCGACCCGACCTTCCCCTGAATACACTCCACCCCAGTGTCAACAACCCACCTGGGCCTAACCCTGATGACCTCCCCCCACATCAAGTTCACTTCTGACAGACAAACCCACAAGCAAACAAAAACGCCCGCATGGCTCAGTGGTAGAGCGTGTCACTAGTAATGACAAGGTCGTCAGTTCAATTCTGGCTGTGGGCAACGAAAGGAGGTCGCCTCCAGCATTCTCATTTTTGAATGATTCCCATTCTTTTTTTTAGGTGGTCTTGTTGACAACACTCGATAGCTCAAGCGCAGTTCAACGCAGTGATTTTGACTATGCATTTTTGCTGGTTGATAAGATCTCATCCACTTGTTTCTCCTATTTCAGTCGTATTCGCGAGAAAGCCTCTCAACCGCTTCCATCCGCGAGGTCCTTGTGATATCCAGACTTGATAGGCCCATAATCCATTCAGGCAACTAGTCTCGTGGTCAACCGTTAAGAAGTGCTAAATCGTCGGTTGATCACTTCTTCAACAAGCACGACTTGAAACGCGGTGCGTCTGGACCGATAGATCGACGTCGGTACTTGATGCCAAGAAACAAGCAAAGAACAAAAGAAACCCCCGTATTCGTAGCTCCCGGTGAAGCTCGGAAGGAGGTGGTTATCCAAATGACCCGATTGGTTTCTCCAACCTTGGTCTGGGTACCCTTCAAGCAGAAGACATGGGTGATAAACTCCTATTTTTACGCACGGCCAGTCGAGGGACATGTTGGTCTTCGTAGCTTGTGTTTCCCAAGGATCAGCTTGCATATCATGATCTGCAGTTTCGGCCTCGATGCACTGACATGGACACTCCGAAGAGTGAGAGGGCTTCTAGAACCCGCTCCTCGAGAGCTTATCTTCACGTCGCATAACACCAAACCCAGACTCTTAATACCTAAGCATCTTGGCGCCGTCTCGCCTTGGTATCAACCGATTGTGCGACAGTACTCTGCATAACCACCATTGTGCAGTAAACCCGCTGCACAAGCAAGTGCAGTCGACGCCTTCTGTAATGGCTTCACCTAATTCACACCTCAGTCATTGCCAGCCTGAGTACCTTGATGGGCATATATGTCCTGACACAGGATCTTGTCAACTCTTGGATCCTCTTTCCCCAAGATGCCTCAAAGATCCAGGTCGACGCTCTATGCTCGCTGTCTTGCTTGTCAGTGTGACGGATGATCTCGACTGCCAAGTGTTAAGAGATGCGACATATTGTTGTTCAACACCAACTGTTGACGACTTGGCAAGCCAGAATTAGCATGCAGACTTGATGATCACTCGTCAGCCCGCTTGCTTCGCCAAGTCCCCCCCCCCGCGAACATGGAACAGAGGTTAGAGGAGCAGATGAATTGCTGACCGCCCTGGAGACATTTATCTATATATGATATCAAGGCACCGCCGCCGACGGGTATACCATACCAGACACTGGCTGGACTTACTTGGGTATAGATTTTTTCTTTTCCTTTCCCTACTTTGGCGCTGGCCGCTCTCTCTTGATTCTTCATAATTGTCTTATCGTCTCTTCTCACCTCGTCTTCTTGATACAGGCGTTGCTTCCTTTCTCCTTAACGGGTTTACCACGATCATATTTACGACAAGTTACAGCATCTCTCCCAGGCGGAGAGACGGATAACCGTAGTCACCATGGCGCTCACGGAATTCAACTATCTGTTTGTGATTGGCACCATCTTTGCGTTTCTAGATGCATGGAACATCGGTCCGTAATCCTGTAATGATGATGCGTCGCGACGACTCTTTCTCTTACAACCACAGCAAAGGTTTCTTGGTTAACTAACAATATTACGTTTTCAAATCCATACAGGCGCCAACGATGTAGCCAATGCGTGGGCGACCTCGGTCGCCTCCCGCTCCATCAAGTACCTCCCCGCCATGATGATCGCGGCCGTGATGGAGTTCTCAGGTGCCGTGGGCGTGGGCGCTCGCGTCGCCGACACGATTCGCACCAAGATTGTCGATACGCAGCAGTTTTCGTCGAGCCCGGCCGTCTTGATGCTCGGCATGGTGTGCGCCGTGGTCGCCTCATCCGTGTACCTCACCTTTGGCACCAAGGTCGGCTTGCCCGTGTCGACCACGCACTCGCTCATGGGCGGGGTGATTGGGTTTGGCATTGCCGCGCTAGGGACTGGCGGTATCCAGTGGGTGAAACCCGGAGGCGGGTTGCAGGCTATCAACTCGGGTGTTGTTCAGGTGAGTTATCAATTATTTCCTGTTTGCATCTCCTTTGCCGTGCGTGGTTTTGAAGTGGGCAAAGTCTATGCAGATTCAGATTCTGAAAAACTGGACCATCCAAGCATACAACTATAAGTAGGCGGGTTTAGCTCAGTTGGGAGAGCGTCAGACTGAAGTTCACTTCGGGAAGCATATCTGAAGGTCGTGTGTTCGATCCACACAAACCGCATTCTTTTTTCTTATTTAATTTTTTTGCTTGATTCCATCTCCCCCGTTTCTCTAAACTCGAAGATCATCAGAATGACACTTGCTGACTTCTTCAACTTGAATACAGGTGTTCATGGCATGGATCATCGCCCCCGTTCTCGCAGGGATCTTTGCCTCTATTATTTTCCTCATCACCAAGTACGCAGTGCTCCTCCGCCAGAACCCCGTGATGAAGGGACTCTTCCTCGTCCCCGTCTACTTTGCCGTGACCGCATCCCTCATCGTTATGCTTCTCGTCTGGAAGGGAGGGTCCTACGAAGTCAACCTCACCGACGCCCAGATCCCAATGGTGGTCTTGTTGGTCGGCATCGGGTTCGGCCTTCTCGTGGCGGTCTTTTTTGTCCCCTGGCTGTATCGGGTGATCTTGAAAGAAGACTGGCAGCTGCGCTGGTATCACATCTACCAAGGCCCCTTTCTTCTCCGACGCGGCGACGTGCCCCCTCCGCCCGGCAGCTACACTGGGCCGGTGCAAGATTACTATCAGGGTCATGCTAGTAGTCACTCTTCTTCTAGAACCGATCTAGAGTCTCGGGACAGCAGTAACACCACTGAGCTTGAGAAAGAATTGGGTGGTACAGCAACTCCAAACAGATCTTCCCAACAGCGACCGCAGGAAAGAAAGTCACTCGTCGGGCCGAAGCCGGAAGGAGTGGCATGGTACTCTAGAGACATGCTGTTTTGGTACATGAAATGGGCGCTCTTCCACGGAGTCGATCAAGATGTGGTGGGACACCAAGCTGCCAGTGCTCACAGCCGGCTTGGGGACAACAACAACAACAACAACAACCTCGACGACATGCACGCGAGGGCTGCGCGGTATGATAACAGGGCCGAGTACATGTACAGCTTCTTGCAGATCATGACGGCGGCGACGGCTTCGTTTACGCATGGGGCGAATGATGTTTCCAAGTGAGTGTATACCTGTCATACTTCCAATCTCTCATCCTCAAGTGTACCTGCGGCCTCGTTGACGCAAACTTACATCCAAACCCTTTAGTGCAATCGGACCCTACGCCACCATATTTCAGATCTGGCGAGACGGACGACTACCGGTAAACGATGAAGCTGAGGTCCCCGTCTGGATTCTGTACGTATTCTTTCTCATTCCCTAGGCATCCGTCTGCGATACTCCGTTCCATCCATCTTCATCTCCCCCCATCATAGTAGCGTCTTAAAAAATCATCCATTCCTCTCACTCTTTTTCATGTCGAAGGAGCATGAGTGATGCCGTAACCTGCATTCAGGACCTTGTCAGGTCAGTTAGATTAGATTAGATAAGAAGCTGCTGCTGCACCCCGCCATAACCTATCATTTAGTCATGGCAAGGTGCAACACCTCTTCTTCCCGCAATCAATCAACTTACTCTACACCATATTTTCACTATATTTGCGTGCCACGGCATCAATGAGCATCAGACTCAGTTGATACCCTGAAAAGTGAGAAGCTGGAATGACCATGATGTACTGTACTAACCAGTTAATAGCATCTTCGGCGGCGCCGGCATCGTCATCGGCCTCTGGACCTACGGGTACAACATCATGCGCAACCTCGGCAACAAAATCACCCTCCACTCGCCCTCGCGTGGCTTCTCCATGGAGCTCGGCAGCGCTTTTACCATTATTCTCGCCACAAGACTTTGTATGTCTCTCCCCCCCCCCTTCTCTTTCCCTCACCCCATCTGTATCCCTCGAACTCACAAAACCAACACCAAAAAAAAAACGAGGACTAACCAAACAACCTACCTAAAAGCCCTCCCAGTCTCCACAACGCAATGCATAACAGGCGCAACAGTAGGCGTGGGCCTCTGCAACGGCGACCTGAAAACCATCAACTGGCGCATGGTCGCCTGGATTTATGCCGGATGGTTCATCACGCTCCCCGCGACGGCGCTCATCTCGGGCTCGCTCATGGGGTTCGTGCTCAATGCCCCCAACTGGCTTACTGCTGCGACTGTTATGTAAACAATGGCTGGCCTAAAAGGTAAGTACACAGACAACAGACTGTAGGTAAAATGCCAGAATGCTAGAATGGTCAGTGGATGCAGGTGGCAGAGAGTGGTGTGCAAGTGATAGATAGAATAGAAGCTGTACATGTATGTCTCTTGGCTATTTTCTGGTGCAGATAAATAGTTGTCTAGGAAGACATGTGTACATAAACAAAACATGCATGCATGTTTGGAATGGCGTTTGGTGTACAACGGGGCAGTGGGCAACAAGCAAAAGAGACGGAAATACGATCACACGGCATCATCAGAGAACAGCTCACGTTAGCATTACGCAGTAAAAAGCGGACGAAAAGACAAGTCATAACTTCATTTCTTATTTCTTTAAAACAGGCTCAAAATGACTGTGACTCCCGTTGAACTATTATGGTCTCATCAAATCATTACCCATACGATCCTTAAACCTCCACCAAACCTGCTTTTATTTCTCTCTACTCAAAGCTTGGGGCTAGCAGTGACGTTCTGCTTGAGATCGAACCGGTCCAGGTTCATGACCTTGTGCCAAGCAGCAACAAAGTCCTTGACAAACTTCTCGGCACCATCGGCCTGACCATACACCTCGGCGATGGCCCTAAGTTCGGCGTGAGAGCCAAAGATGAGGTCGGTGCGGGTGGCAGTCCACTTCTTTTCGCCAGTCTTGCGGTCCGTGCCCTCAAACACCTCGCGCTGGCCGTCAACGCTCTTCCATGCCGTGTTGGTGTCGAGGAGGTTGACGAAGAAGTCGTTGGTGAGCTTGCCAGGCTGAGAGGTGAAGACGCCATGCTTGGAGCCGTCGTAGTTGGCACCGAGGACACGGAGACCGCCGACAAGGACGGCGAGCTCAGGGGCGGTAAGTGTGAGCATGTTGGCGCGGTCGACGAGGAGCTGCTCCGTCTTGACACGGTCGGTGCCCTTGCCGTAGTTGCGGAAACCATCGGCCACGGGCTCGAGGTGAGTGAAGGAGTGTACGTCCGTCTGCTCCTGGGTGGCATCTGTGCGGCCAGGGGTGAAGGGAACGGAAATACCAGCCGCTTGCTCGACGGCGGCTACACCGGCAAGAACGATAAGGTCGGCCAATGAGACCTGCTTGCCACCCGAGGCAGAAGAGTTGAACTTTTGCTGGATGCCTTCGAGGGCCTTGAGGACCTCGGCGAGCTGTGCAGGGTTGTTGACCTCCCAATCCTTCTGGGGAGCGAGACGGATACGAGCACCGTTGGCACCGCCCCGCTTGTCGCCTCCGCGGAAAGTGGAAGCGGATGCCCATGCCACAGAGATGAGCTTGTTGGGCGCGATACCTGTGGCAAGGATCTCCTTCTTAAGGGCGGCGATGTCGTTGTCATCGACGACGGGGTGGTTGAGGGGAGGGACGGGATCTTCCCAGAGGAGGACCTCGGAGGGGACTTCGGGACCGAGCCAACGGGAGCGAGGACCCATGTCACGGTGAAGCAGCTTGAACCAGGCACGGCCGAAAGCATCGGCGAACTGGTCGGGATGCTCAAGGAAGCGACGGGAAATCTTCTCAAACCCGGGATCAAAACGGAGCGCCAAATCAGTCGTCAGCATGCGGGGGAGATGCTTCTTGTTGGAGTCGAAAGCGTCAGGAATGAAAGGCTCGGCATTCTTGGCAACCCACTGGTTGGCGCCAGCGGGCGACTTGGTGAGCTCCCACTCGTACTTGAAGAGGTACTCGAAGAACTGGTTGGACCACTGGGTGGGCGTCTTCGTCCAGATCACTTCCAAACCAGAGGTGATAGTGTCGGGACCCTTGCCGGAGCCGTACTTGTTGCTCCAGCCGAAGCCCTGCTGCTCAATATCGGCCGCCTCGGGTTCCTTACCGACGTTCTCGGAGGGACCAGCACCGTGTGTCTTGCCGAAAGTGTGACCACCGGCGATAAGAGCCACGGTCTCCTCGTCATCCATGGCCATACGGCCGAAAGTAACACGGATATCCTTGGCAGCAGCAAGGGGGTCGGGAATACCGTCCGGGCCCTCGGGGTTTACGTAGATCAGACCCATGTGGGCAGCGGCCACGGGTGACTCGAGCTCACGGTTGTGGATATCGCTGTGACCCTTCTTGTGCTCGTCACCATCGACGACACCCGAACCGGCAACACCCTCCTTACCCTGGGCGTACCGAACCTCGTTTCCGAGCCAAGTTGTCTCGCCACCCCAGTATGCGGCCCGGTCTGCCTCCCAGGTATCCTCACGACCACCAGCGAAGCCGAAGGTCTTGAAACCCATGGACTCGAGAGCGACGTTGCCGGTCAACAGCAGAAGATCGGCCCACGAGATCTTGTTGCCATACTTTTGCTTGATGGGCCACAGAAGACGACGGGCCTTGTCGAGAGAAACATTGTCGGGCCAGCTGTTGAGCGGGGCGAAACGCTGCTGTCCTCCACCACCACCACCACGACCATCAGTCACTCGGTATGTACCGGCGCTGTGCCAGGCCATTCTGACAAAGAGACCGCCATAGTGACCGAAATCAGCAGGCCACCAGTCCTGCGAGTCGGTCATGAGCTTGCGCAGGTCTTCCTTGAGGGCATTGTAGTCGAGGCTCTTGAAGGCGGAGGCATAGTCGAATTGCTTGTGGAAGGGATCGGAGACAGCCGTGTGCTGACGAAGGATGTCGAGGCGCAGCTGGCTGGGCCACCAGTCTTCATTCTGGGTACCGCCGCCGGCAACGGGGGCAGTCCGGTTGTTGTGGTGCTTAACTGGGCACTCTCCCATCTTGGATGATTTCGAATGGGTGTTAGCTTTGCAAAGCTGATATGCAATGGGAACAGGCTGCGAGTTGATGAAAGTTTGGCTGGCTGCGTTGCAGTTTCAAGTGCAAGCTTTTCCAGATGTTCTTGAAGACAGAAAGGGGGAGAAAGAGAAAGCGGTGGAATGAATAAGTCAGAAAACGGGAGAGAGGAGGGAGGAGGGAGGAGGAGGAGGGAAAAGAGGGGTTTATTATAAGGTACTATAAGGTACATACCTACATGCAGCTACACGCTGCGTTTGACTTGTTGCGTGTTTCCCCGAAGGAAGGCGAATGGTACAGAGACCCGACCGCACCAAAGGTTAGCAAGCGGGGGTGTCCGAAGGGGGGGATCACCGTGAAGCTAGATACCTTAGGGTGGCAGATCGAAGGGCAGCGAACAGCCGCCCAGACTTCTGTGATCAAACTGACGGATTCCATAGCTTGCCTACCAGATGGACCCCGCCCGCATCTTCCCGCTCACTGTCACGCCAGCCGATGGTACCCCGCATCTAGAGATGAGGGGCAATTGCAATTATTAAGGGATCGCGACATTTTACCCCCGCTTCTTGTCAGTGGTTCACAAAGAGGAGATGCGGCAGTCTGTTATTATTGCTTCCTCCATTGGATCACGATGACGGTGGACGACACTCGGGGATTCGGGATTAAGACGGAAAGTAAAGGAAACAAGAGAATGAAGCCAACACGACGTGCCAATGTGTGCCATGCCCAATCCACTGCCAAAAGGAGAACCATTTCGTCAATCTGCCCCAGTTTATTCCGGCGACTAGATGTTTGTATTGAGCTGTAGTGTTCTTGGGCGAATGTCGTGGAGATGGATGGAAGTTGCCCGTTGAAAGGTGGCGTCAGGGTCTTGGAATCAATTAATTCCCCTTTGCCTGGGAGATCTGCAGAGACGCGTCCGCGTGTCCCCGTGGGGAAGAGGGAGGGCACGAGATGCAAGCTCCGTCTTATGCACCTATAAGGGCGTGATATTTTCGATTAAACAGCGGCTAACCCGGCCTTCCACGCGTTTGAATAAACATCATAGGCATATAAAAAGAAGATTAAGGCATTTATCCGATCAATTTACACATTCTAGTCGGATTGTGTAGGTGTGAAGGGTTTATCTTGGGGTGTTCAGTCGAAAAGATCACGCCCTTAGGTGCACAAGACGAAGCTTGCATCGCGTGGAGGGGGTCCTAGGTAGTTCCAGTGGCTGACGGTGCAATCAACCAATCACAGAGTCATATTTCTTGGCGAGCCAGTCATTGCGTTGAAGAAGCAAAGGAGTCAAGGACAAACTGCCATGGTTCGTCAAAGTCAGAAAAAACAAGATAACAAATCTGCATGCAACAAGTCGAAAGTTTACAAGAATTATTATTACAAATAGAATTACATTACAAATGCATGCCGCAAACTTCTTACGTTTACGTTCCTTCACATGCAGTCATGAATTAATACTTCAAATCTTCATCTCGGCTGCCCGTTTGGCCTGCCTCGCCAGGAACTTTTGCCGGCACCTGCTGATCGTCTTGATCCTTCCGTCGACCGTGATATCGACAGGAGACTGCGCGCCGACGTAGTCCACCAGCACCGCGTCCAACGTGTCGAGCGCGATTAGGTTCGTGAACGGCGGGTCAAAGAAGTTATCTCCGCCACCGGCAATAAAGTCAATCGTGGCGATCTTGTATTCGGCCGACCGGTCCAGCGGCTTTCCCCCGATGGTCACCTCAACGAGCTTGCTTCCGACAGTGCCGGCCGGGTTGTACTGCATCACTACTCCGCGGCTGACTTGCAAGAAAGACGTGACAGCCTTTCCATTGACCGAGTTTACCTTCGAGACGATGCCCTCGAGTGTTGACCACAATCTCTCGCCCGACAAAGTGATGTCGACAACTGCGTTGCCGAAGGGGAATGCGGTAATCACCTCACCGCGCGTAATCGGGCCTTGGTCGATGCTAGCACGAATGCCGCCCGCATTGACGATTGCAAATGCCGGCGCAGTCTCCGAGGTCGTGGTATTGAGGCGGTACTGAAGAATCGCGCTGTTCACCGGATTAGCATACTGTTGTTGTGGCGGGTTTTGACTCGAATACTTACTCGGCAACGAAATCTCCCAGCAGACATTCCGACAGCTGACACTGCGTTTGATCCAGCTCAACCTTGCTCTCGCCAATCACCTGCCCCGCAAACTCCTCGAACGGTTTCCTCCATTCCTCGATCTGCTCCTGCAGCTCCTCGTCCTGCGCTGTCGTGTTGGCCAGATGGATTGGCGCGCCGTGATACGCGAGAACTTTTCCGTCGGCATCGTACGTCACGTCGATATATCCGAGATACTCGCCCCATCTGTACGCAGTCACGATGAACACCTCGTCGCCTTCCTTGTTGTCGACAATGGTAGGATAGGGTCCCACGGCACCCTCGAAATCGCCCAAGGGGGTATGGCTGTGCCCTCCCATGATAAGGTGCAAGCCCGTCGTCTCCTTGGCCAAGCGCTGGTCCTCCTCGTAGCCAATGTGCGTAATAGCCGCGATGCGCTTGATATTGGTCGTCTGCCGGATAAAGTCCACCGTGTCTTGCACCGCCTTCACGGGATCGGTGAAGGTTGTCCCCTCGCCAGGGCTTGAGATACCGGGCGTGGTCTCGGTCGTGACTCCGATGACCGCGAGCTCGTACTGCTTGAAAATGTGGAACGGCTTGATGGTCTTGTTCAGAGCGGGATGGGTAGAAAAAACATTGGCGCTGACGATGGGAAAGGTAAGGTTATTGAGGAACTCTCCCAGGTGGTCGTCGCCCTTGTCAAACTCGTGGTTGCCCAGCGTCATGGCGTCGAAGCCGATCTGGTTGAGCGTCTCGGCGATCTTCTCTCCACCGTAGTACGAGAAGAACATGGTCCCCTGAAACTCGTCGCCCACATTCAGCAGCAACGAGTCCGGGTGTGAGGGCCTCGTTTCCTTGAGCACCGTCTTGACGCGCGCGTACCCGCCAAAGCAGCCTCTCTCCGGCCGTGTGCAGTCTGTGCCTGAAGACGAAAACTTGTCGAGGTGTGCGTGGACATCGTTGATGTGGTAGAAGGAGATGTTGTAGTTGCCATTGTCGTCAATGAACCGCCTGCCGAGTTTACCGTTGCCGGCCACGGCGCGACGGCTGAGCAGGCGATCCTCCTGGTCGTTGCTGGGACCAGAGGTGGAGTGCGTCTGAGCAGCAACGCCCAAGACGCATGCCGCTGCAGTCGCTGTCAACGACACAAGCTTTTTGAGGCTCGACATGTTTCCAGAGCGTCCTGTTGTTGGTGATATGGTTGCAAGGTGAATTGCACCCGGTTCGGTGTAAGAGAAGCTCAACAGCCGCAAGGTTGATGTTACGGTCAGGGTGGTCCTACGCCGCGAGTGACAAGCAATACCAGGGCCAGATATTATTAACTCTCGGTCTCCCGATGCAGAGTGGCATTTCATGTCTTAAATAGGTAGGAGTGGTAGACATTTTGGTTCAGGAACACGGCATGGCCTGGGGCGTGGCAAAACTGGGGTCAGCCCTGAAATGACGAACGAACGAACGCGCGATCCCATCATTTCCATCTCATTTCCATATGCGATTGCTCCTGTTGTGGTAGGTATGTAGATAGGTCCATATCATCGTTCGCTCCGTTTGACCGGCACGACCGGAGCCTAATTATCACGGACTTGATATCGAGCTGCCCAGAGCCAGCGAAACCAGGTCAGCTCAACAAGGCGAATCAGCCTGCGCCGTTTTGGGCATGTGTGCCGAGTTTACGAGCATCCATTGCTGGAGACCAAGATAACATGCCATGAGATAAAAAGATGAACGAACCCCCAGGAAAAAGCTCAATACTCGGAGCTCTTTTGTCGAAGACCTTGTCCACCGATAGTACGACCTTCCATATTGGGGATCTGCGATTGCCAAGCCCCCGCTCCCGAGTTTGCAACTTTTGCTCGTCCTTCCTGAACGGGGACGATCGCCCTATCAGCGGGTTCCCCGTTGCACGTGTTACCTCGCCTCAGGAGCAGAGAAGAAAAAAAGACGCCGGGGAAAAAGATAGGAGATGATGGAAACTCTTTTGGAGCGCGGTTGATGAGATTGATGAGGAGCAGAGCAGAGCGGGTTGGCGCAAACGGCTCGGCAGTTTTGCTGGCTGAATTCACCACCACGAGAGTTGAAGACGGCGGCGGATGGACGGGGCCAAGTCCCTCTTGATCATCCTCGGGTCTGACATGCCTTCCGTTTGAGAATGTCATTATAACGCATTGTTTTTGTCTAACATTACTTTCTTATCAACTGCATACTAGCACTCTTTTTCAGCATAATATTAACAGTAGGAGGAGGAAGGCCTGTAAACATCTCTAGATCTCGTGACCGCAACCCAAGTGTCTCTCGCCCAGCGCCTCGAGCTCCTCGATGCGGATGACATCCGGGCCGACGTCGCGCATGCGGATATCGGCAAACATGGTGGCGTTGAGTCTCGTCTTGGGAATGAGCTTGGTTCCGTCCACAGAGAGCACGCTCAGCATGTGTGCAGCAGCCTGTTTTGTTACACGGTTTAGTCAGACATCGTTCATCTTGAGGGACAAAACACACGACACGAGAAAGTACGTAAAAAAAATAAAAATAAAAAAAGACGCTTACCTTGGCGTTGATGGTGAGCGTCTTGGGGTCGGGGTTGTCAATGGTGTCACAAGCTTGATGGTAGCACGGATCCTGCTCGACGCCCGTGCCAGTGTGCAGGAATCCGAAAGGCTTGTTGAGAACCTGCCAGAACGATGCGTAATCGGACCCGTTGGTGATGACGGCGGGCGTGACCGTGATGTTTTGCTTGGCGAAGTGCTCATGGTATATCCTCTCGATCACTTCGGACCCGGGCGGCGCAACGCTGCCGTGTACGCTGCCGTCGGCGTCGCCCACGCCAATGAAGCCCTTGCCGACCATGTCAAAGTTGAGATAGGCAAGAATGTTGTCGGCATCCTTGGCACTAAGGTTGCTCGTGTAGTACCTGGACCCGAGGAGGCCGTTCTCCTCGGCGCCCCACCAGGCGAAACGGACTTTGTTGGTGGTGCGGTACTTGGTCACGGCCGTGAACAGCTCGAGCAACAAACTGGTACCGGAACCGTCATCGTTGATGCCCGGGCCGGCCTGCACGCTGTCCAAGTGCGCACCGAGAACTACCACATTGTTCTTGTCACCGCCCTCGAGCTCGACAAAAACGTTTTGGGTCGTCCTGGTCTCGATGACCTGGGTCTGCTGGAAGGTAGCCTCGATCGTCTCTCCGGCCGCCAGCCTCGCCTTGATGCGTTCACCGTCGGCGAGGTTGATGAACCCGCCGGGGACGTGCTCGGGGTTGGGGGCGGAGAGCGAGCCCGCCGTGACGTTGGTGGGGAGATCGTTGTAGATGAGCACGGCCACGGCGCCGGCACGCGCGGCAGGGAGGAGTCTGCCGGCCAGAGTACCGCCCGTGGGACACCTGAACCGCTGCACCAGCACGATCTTGCCCTTGACGTCGAGATCGGCGTAGGAAGCGTCGTTGCAACCGGCTGCGCCGTCAGGGCCGGCAACAATCTCGGCCGTGATGCCCTCGGCGCTAGTAGACGGCGAGTAGGTCAACCCGTACACGTAGACTTTCTCGCCTCCCACGGAAAGGGAAATCGACTCGACAAAGTTAAAGAGAGCCGGGAAGTCCTGTTTCCAGGCCTTGACGCCCGGCACGCGGGAGACACGCTTCCAGACGTAGTCGACCGAGGCAGCGTAGCCGGGAAGACCGAAAGCACGGTTTCCGCCGTGGGCAAATGCGATCTTGTTGAGGTCTTTGAGGTTATTCATGAGACTATTTTTTGGTCGTATGGGTTAGCCAAGTTTGCACCTGAAGCCCCGACTGAGAGAGAGAGAGACAGGAGAAGACATAAAGGCTACATACCCCTTGGTCGAGATATCTGCCTGCAACTTCTTGGAGTTGATCAGAGGCTTTTGCTTTCCATGTCCCGGACCGTTCTTGTGCTGTTCGGCCGAGACATCCTGACCGGCGACGATCGAGGCCAGTGACGCTAGGGCCGCGGCTGTCTGAAGGAATCTCATGATTTGGCAACGGGGAGACGGTGGCTTCTCAGGTTTGGTGGAGGGGAGGGGGGGGGCCGTGGCGGAATCCGAGAAGCTGAAGACGAGACGAGCCAAACAGACGGACGGGTAGGTCGTTCAATGCAGCACTTTATTATATCGTCCATCGATGCTGCATCCCCCTCTCCCGCTGGCTAACGGGAGACCCGCCGTCATGGCAACTTCCCCGTGCGTTCAATCTGGACAATCACGACATCGGTCTTCGGGATGCGGCAGGTAAATTCGGTGATGGGACGGGTTAGACAGGTTCCATGACGGGTTCGGCCCCAACGATCACCGCTGCAAACCGGCCAGTGGGAGCGGTGTTGGCGATCGGATCGGGAAGGTCAAGGGAAAAAGTTGACGACGTTGCGGGACGAGGGAACCTGGAAGGTGTCACTCGAGTTAACCGGTTCACCTATCAGAAGTGATCGCCAAGATGCGGGAGAGTTTTGTTTGGTTCTTGGCCGATCCTTTTTATCAACTTCTCCTCTCCTCTTGAGCGGCTCTCTAAGGTACTGTAGGTAAGTAGGTTGCGAGTACGAATCCCCATATATCGGGTGCTGCTGTCACGGTTTTTCTTTTGCAAAAGTTCATTGTGAACAAAATCGAAGTTTATCGTTCCTGGTTTCCCTGAAGGGGCCTGTCATGATTGAGGTGATCGAGTCACCTGGCGTACCTGGGCCACTGTTGCCTGCACAAGAACGGGCAGGAAGGTGTGAATTAAGATCGAGGGCACACGACACGTGCATTTTTAATCAATTCCGTTACTTATCCCGTTGCCCCGCTCGCGAAGGTACTCTTTTTCTTTTTTTTCTCTTTTTTTTCGTGATCGATCGCCAACCTCAACCAAATGGATTGATTTTGATGTAATTTTCTCCGCATCACTATCGTCGGGGTATCATGGCGCTCGAGTTTTAAAATAACAGAGAGAAAAATGAGTTATTACTTATACACAAAAGAAAATTATCCAAAGTTGTTGCTCGTCCGTCAATCAAATGCTTTCCTGCGTCTCGTCTCGGCTCGTCTCGTCCCATCGTTACCCATCTAAGTAGGTCCACGAGATCGCCAACCATCATCAACTCATCACCACCTGTCGTGCTTCACGGCCTGTTGTTGTGGTTGCGAGCGAGCAGTGCTGTCGTCGGGTTGCGTCAACTGAGTCGTGCTGGCGTGGAAGGACCGCTCCTCGAGGATGATATACTTGCTGTCGCCTTCCAGGTCGTTGATGGTATCGAGGTGAGAGGCCATGGCATGAGACCCGGACTTGCCGCGCGTACGGCCCTTCTTGGAGTATGATCCGATGGTGATGACGGTGTTGTTCGCGCCGTTGTTGCTGCCCTTCAGACCCGAGCCCTTCTGACCCGAGCTGCCGCCCAGCTTATCCGATCGTCCTCCCGCATATCCGGTGCTGCCGCCGAGCGCAGAGTTTCCGAATACTTTCCTCATGAGCGGGTAGAGCGTCGGAATACACGCGCCGATCAGAACACAGTTTGCCTCGACACTGTTCAGCCGGCGAAAGTCAGCTTCATTCCACTTGGGAAGACCGAATCACAATGGCATTCAACTTACTTGGTCCAGACGACTACATCGTCAACAGTAAAGGTGAAGTCGACGACTTCGAGAAGGCCGCTGAGGGTGTAGCACTTGTAGCAGGTGATGATGCCAGCGCAGTACCCGAAACCAAGAGACGACGACAGGGCAAGCTTCTTTTTCCAATTCAACTGCAGCTTGCACAGGACCCAGGTCGGATAGATGGCGACGTAAAAGTCGAAGAACACCGAGATGATGCCCAGCGCCATCGCATAGTCGACAGTGATCTTACGGTCGATGCAAGTGCCGTCAATGTAGGGTTTCCACTGCCTCTTAGCCGGCGAGCACTGTGCAAAGTTGATGACCAACATGCCGAGCGAGACGAGGAGATACAAGGTCGACACCACCCACATGATCATGCGGTGGATCTTGCCCGGGTTGAGAAGTTTGGCCAGCAGGATCACGACGGCAACCTTGGGAATGGTGAAGGATGACACGCCAGGAACGAACGAAATGATGATGTAAAAGAGGGCCTTTTCGGCATTCTCTGGTGTCAAGGTCTCGAGATGTCTCCCACCGCCATGAGAGATGGCGGCTCCGGCGAGTCCAACGTAGGTAATACAGAGAATCTAGTTCAAATAACGTCTGAGTTCTACGTCCTCAAGCTAACCACTGTTTGGAAAGTGCAGAAGACTTACAATGCAAAATATTACAACATAGTCGTCAACGAACAACCGGTTCATGGAAATCCATCTGCTGTACAGTCTCGCCACCACGAACAACAATGCCAGAAAGGTCATGGCCGAGCTCACCCCCATGATGGTCGGGCCTTTGTTTTCGTCCGCCCATCCTGGGTAGTACTTTTCGTCGAAGTTGATGGCCGACATGCCTGCGAGCCTTGAGAAGTGAGACTCTGAAGGAGAAGGAGTGGATTCGGGGTCAGTTCCGTGAGGGCGTCGTCGTTCGGGGATGCTGCTGCTGATCGGCGACCAGATCCTGTCAGGTCGTGGAGAGAAATCCAGACAGACGGGACAGCCACACAACCGGGTCTCCAGTTCGGAGGGGCTACAGGACTCGGAGTGTATTTATCGATTCCAACATTCGGGACTCCCAGAACGTCAAGAACTCCCAGGACCCCTCACCCACGGGCACGGCAACGGCCACACGGACGCAAGGGGAATGCAATGGCACGACGTAACCATAGGATTCGCTTACGCAGTCAGAGAGCTGCAGGAACGCATGGTACATACATGTATGAACGGGGACTTTTCGACGACCGGTGAAGACGACATCGATGGTACCGATGAGGGGAGTCCTTTCGATCAAGAGGGGTACAAGGTACGACCAGTGTGTACGGCCAAGCGGATCCTTCACTCAGCCCAACGTGAGCTTGTGGACCATCTTGAAATTCTGGAGGTCCAGATCGGCCGTGTGTACGGTAGCTGGCGGATGGCGCATAGGGCCCAGTGTCGTTCGGAGGAAGCTCCCTATCAACCCCTACACAAAGTCCAAGAAACCTCGAAACGTACGTACTTTTGGGGAACGACAAGCCACCAACAACAAGCAGAAGGGTCCTTGCACACAGAAGAGCAAGCAAACCGGGGACGGCCGAATCTGCAAAATGTGGCATCACACTAAAACAACTTCAGCTACCATTACCGGCGAGGGCTGCATGCGCACGGTTGCTCGGTTCACTTGCTTTTCAACCGAGCGGAGACATCTCTTCCCTGTCGTAATCATTCTTTGTATCAGCTACCAAGTACAGGTGATGGCTTCAGCCTGAGTCGCCAATTAACGAGTGTGGTTATGACTGTCATCGAAACTGTCTGAGCCGCGTTTTCGTATCATATATTCTTTCCTCTCCTGCTTCCATAACGTATTACTTTGAAAATCATTTATTTGCAACTCAGCAACGCTGTCGGCCAGAAGAATCGCAGCGATGGTCAACGACACAATATGAACAGGGGAACCTCGTTTACAAGACCTTGGCAAGTTCTTAGCCTCGGAGCATCCTGGGTGCCAAGAAGCATGAGACACTCATCAGTTCAGATGACCAGAAGGATGGGATGGAAGAAGAGGGCAGCAGACGGCTAACAGAAAGCACATCGCAGGGACTCCTTTTTGTGGCAAGTCTTCTAACAACAACCGCGGTGTAGGTTGTTGGTGGTGCCATCACAAATACCCCAAACTTTGCTCATAGGGTTTCGTCCTGGTAGAGATGTGAACAAGGACTCCACTCTTCCTGATTTGATCGTACGAGGGATCCATGGCTTTCGCGAGTCGGGATACTTCGTAAACTAGGATGAATCCTTCGAACCAACCAACTAGCCGCATCCCAAAACCAAAACTCTTGCAGCCCTTTCTTCTGCGGTTGGAAGACAACATCCAATCAACTTACTTGCGCCCAGACGAATGTTGTTTATATATCATGCAGGTACATGGCACGACTCGGCAGATGGGATATAAAGGCTATATACAGACTGGTTTGGTGTCTGGTATGTATCATCACTTGAGAGGAAAAGGTTAATAATATTGGCGGTGAAGGAAACGACGAGACAGCTGAAGTCGAAGCAACCACGCAACCAACCAAGGTCTAATTAAGAGCCATGTCCTACCGCTGACATTCCGCAGCCACTCCAGATGAAGTCTCTAGCGCACTTCGATCCCTCATCACGGGAAGTGCTATTACTGACACTAAATCCTTTGCAATCTCCACGACTCCCGGTTACATTGCTTTGTCAAAATTTCACTAGTTTTTCTTTCCCCGTCTCGCAGAAACAGTGTACGGGTTGATCCAGTCCATCTTCACAAGTCCTCAAAATACACCCTTCCCAGCATGGAGACGTGCGATACACTGATGATACCGTTGTTATTATGGATGGTTGCACGGTGGCTGGGGCACAAAGCGCCAGGAGAATCTTTTCTTGGTTGTCAGACTAGTAGGGCAAGAAACGGTCGGAAAACAAAAAAGCTCCTGCCAAGGTGCACTGGTGATGGCCCGGTGCAGTTCAGGACCAGCCGACAACCGAAGAGCTCCACGAACAAAGTTCCAACGGGCGAAGTCCTCGCCCGAGATTCTGATTTCGTCTGATTTCAACTATTTACATATTATTAAGGTTACACCTGCTTATCCGCGGAGTGGTGCCATTGGGATTCCTGAGCACCATTGCTGTCACCCTGCCGGCAGACGCGCATAATAGCAGTTATTTAACCACCTGGTGGCTATAGAGACGGACATCTCCTGTAGGTCGACCAAAGAGGCATCACTAGCCTTCCATCGCTAGAGAGTCCCTTGAACACCATCTTTGATGGACAGGGCAATGCAACGAGGAATCCAAGGAGCGTCGTCGAGCTGAACAGCATGGAGTTCAAACTGTCAGGTCGGTCTTGGATACACACATGTTATCCTGACCGGGATCATCTCGATTGTGTGCAAGACAGAAAGTTGATGTCACCTTCGGCCTGTGTTTGAAGGGGCTTCCTTGTCGACTTTAGTCCCCGCCCACATAGCCACTCAATCGCAGACCCTTCATTTTGGTGTTTAGGGTTCACACCTCCTACGACAAGCCTTTCACCCCGAGAGAAAAAGCATCGCGGACTTCCAGTTTCCCCTCATTTTCGCAATGTGTCCGTGCTGTTGACAAAGCCAGCCAGCAAGGGTGGTTTGTTTACCATTCAGCTACTATGTAGGTCGCGGGCCCCTTTCTTGGCAAGCACAGACAGCATTTTCAATCTCCTGAAGCCGTATGTATTATTCGTAGGCTTGTTGGAATTACCAACACGATCAGACTTTTCGCCATCAAAAATGTTTCTTACAAATACCAGTATTACAGATACCCACACAAAACTTGAACCGGGGACCAGGGTCCTTGCTTGCCGGCGGCGAACAATATCGTTAGTCTGGCTCCTCAAGGCAAGCCAAGACTCCCCAAGGAAGGGTCAGGGTGCAGCTTGAAGGAAAAGAAAGTGGGGTGCAAGCATTCTGGGGCTGAATTGAGGTTAGAAGGGGGAGGGGGGCAACATTGCATATCACTCACTACATTCTCCCCATCTCCAACGGCACTGCGGCAGAGAGCACCACGCAACAATGATATTCGTACATTCATCAGTTGGTGAGTTGCTGTAACTTTTTTTGCGAGTTTCTTTCTCCTTTTGGCTGCATTGATGCAAACTACATCCATGATTCGCCACACAGGGCAATGGACAACTGCGAAGGTGCCAATTCTCAAGGGGGTTTTCCGATGACACCCAATGGCTGACTGTCTCTCTCGCTCTGGCTTTGTGAGGCTCTCACACTGACGACCCATCCCTCCAAAATATTTCTCCTCCTTTGCACGATTCAAGCTCGTCATTCTCTCTCCGCCATCACACCTTGTAATTTCTTAGTCTATCATCGGCCAAGGGAAGCGCGTCCTGCACCTGGTGTCGTCCCAAGCCTTTCATGGTTGCCAACCCTCCTCTAACCCCTGAGAATGGCAATAGTCAACGCTGCTAAGAGGCAGTAGAGTTGCATTGTAAGCTCCCTCTCACATTCTCACCATGGCCTGCAGCAACCATCTTGCGCCATTTGCCCCCAATCCGGGGACCAAAACTCCCATTGCGCCGAGGATTCTTGCGGCGACTGAACCCTTGACTCCCACGTGGTTGCGGAGGAGTCGGTAGTCCGCAATGGCCGGCCATGCGGACCTGCCTGGTTAAATAGCAGAGTGTCGTCTTCTTTCCGGATTTGCAGCATCTGCTTCGATCCTCCGTGTGTGTCGAACCAGTCATTCATTCACTTGCAGTCGCTCTTTCTGACCTGTTCATTCGTTTCTTCTAGTTCCGGTCTCTCTTTTTTCCCATCAACCATGATTGGCTCCTCGCTCCTGGCCCTCGCGGCCGCCATCTCCTCGGCCTCTGCCGCTGCTGTCGGCGCTTCCAAGGTCGAAGAGCGCGCCATCACCCCGCTGGCGTGCCTCTTCTTCGGCGACGTTGTCTCGCCCTGGTGGCTAAACAAGTGCGCCCCTCATCTTGATCTGGTCGTCATCGATCTTCGGTCCGCCGAGGAGTACGCCGCCTCCCACATTCCCGGCTCCATCAGCGCGCCATTTGATCCCATCTCTGCTTGGTCCCAGATGGGCCCCGGTGATCTCCTGCTCGAGCTTCCAGAGTACGACACCCTCGCATCCTTCCTCGGCTCCATCGGCGTCGGCAACACCGCCAAGGTCCAGACCAAGATCGTGCTGGTCAACGGCGTCGCCGTTCCCGCCTTCCCCCAGGCCGCTTCCCCCCGCGTCGCGACCACCCTCAAGTTCGCCGGCCTCTCCGAGGGCCGTGTCGCTATCCTCGACGGCGGCTTCCCCACCTGGGAGGCCGAGTCCCTCCCCGTGACCACGGTCGTGCCCACCCCGAGCCCCAAGACGTTCACCTCGGCTCCCGACCGGTCCTTCCTCGTGGACATTGAGTACGTCAAGTCCAAGATCAACAAGCGCAACCAGGGCATCTTCCTCATCGACGGCCGCGACCAGGCCGTGTACAACGGCAGCGCCATGGAGGACTGGGCCCTCAAGCCCGGCCACATCCCCTCGGCCCTCAACCTTCCCGCGCAAAAGATCTGGAACTCGGACGGAAGCTTCAAGTCCACCTTTGAGCTGCTCGCCCTCGTCCGCCAAACCATCGGCTACTCGGCCTCGCGCAGCTACGGCGAGATCATTGTGTACTGTGGTGTCGGTGGCTACGCCTCGTCGTGGTACTTTGTCTTTACCAGAATCCTCGGCTTTGGCAACAACGTCAAGTTCTTTGATGGTTCTGCCCAGCAGTGGTCGCAGTTCTACGACATGGAGCTTTAAAGAAGATGTGTCTGTGATTTTTTTTTTTTTTTTCTGTTTTGTGTGTACATAGCATCAAAGGTGGGAAGGGTGGATTCCGACTTTGGGTTTCAAGCTTCCGACAGGATAGATGGAGTGATGAGTTTGGCGGTTTATCAATAAGTAAGGAACTGATATCTGTATCAATGTTCTCCAGTGCTCGGTCCAGTCATCTGATGGTGGAGTTATTGTTCACTCAAATTTCAGCCCTACATAAGTCTGAGGAAGTCGCCGCGACCACATCAAAGCGTCATGCACATGTAGGTGATACCGAGTCAACAAGCTGTGCTCCTCTATTATATGGAGACGTCTACCGGCAGGTTTGTGGCCCTGGGACTTTTGTTTAATGTTTACTCCACCTGGTGTCTTGCTCTAAAAGTAGCGCTGACGTGTTTGTTTGGTCCCCCTTTTTTTTTACCCCTTGAAAGAACACTCTCTCCACCATACTGACTCGCCCGTGATGATGATGTTGTCCGCACTGGCAGTTGGGGTAAAAAGCTGAAAATGAAGGATTTCAATGGCTTTGTCCTCATCTGGGGCTAGTGGCGGGGGTCCCTAAAAGAAGCAGCCAAGATTAACACCACGGACTAATTTACCGGTTTGGAGAACTCCTGCAGCTGTTTAAGATGTGCACAAGTCATGCGTTTTCTTTCACCCCCCCTCCCCCCCTTTTTCTCGGGATCACTCGAAATGCCATTGTCAATGTTCCATCCTGCGGTGCAGCCGAGTGGAACGCTTGCGGTTTGCTTGTTGGTACTTTGTTTGTTGTAGCATTGGTTTCTTCTCAGTGATTCAGGAAAAAGCCAAGAAGAGTTGAGCCACGACCTTGGCGTTTCACCACACTCAACTCTCAGAGAAATGTCTATGTGGAGGAGAACATGGCACTGTCCCGTGAATCCCGACTGACCTCATCCACAATGATTTGTACCAAGATTTTACATGAGATGGGACGGATCGAGGTCGTGGGTTAGGTCAAGTAGGATACCTCGATGGTGATCAGCTATGTCCGCTTTCATTGGTTTTCATATCTGATTCATTGAACAAGACGAGGAGCTTAGGTATGCAGTTCTTATCTCGCTCACTGGAGGGTGCCTCTTGTTCTTGACCTATTTGATATCTTGTTGTGTTGCGAGGCCAAGGCCCCATTTTTCCTCTGCAGACTGCCAAGTTGGCCCAGACCGAAGATCTGGGACTTTTTTTCTTCCTTCTTCTCTTTTCCGTAGCATCAACAAATACTACTCAATTGACCCTACGCACAGCGTATCCCACATGTTGTTATTTCTGGTGATGTTTTCATGATTGTTTCATGTTCACTTCGTCATTGGTTTTCTCTTTCTCTTGAAGATGATATAGGTAAGCTTCGCACGTTTCCGACCGTTCAGCATCACATATCAAAGAGAAGAGGATTCGTAGACTATCTGTAAAATTTCAATCCGCTATTGACTGGAGATTAAAAGTAGTGTGTTCACCATTCAATGTCAAAGACCTTTTTCTATTGTTTTGGTTAATCCAGTCATGCATTCAAAACAGCTGCACTAATTCTTGCTGGGCAAGATGGTATAAGAACCATTACGTTTCATGGTACCTAATATGAAGGTAATCTAGCCACATATAACGAGGGATCTCTATTTAGCTTCTCGAATGTCCAGACTTTTAAAAGCTTACCTTATCATAGGGTTCAACATTGAACCTTGTTTGCTGTTCTAGCCTCAAGCAAAACCTTAAATGCACTTGCTTTGAATTATGACTTACTACCTCATAAACTGAGTAGAATAACAAAGTCACATAATTACTAGGACTTTAGGAGCACCTTGTTATAAATGAACGAGAGATTTGGGATTGTAACTGCTTCAATGTTTAACATCGCTTGAGTTGCGGTCATTGGAGAAGGATGAGGTGAAGGCACTTGAGGCAAAGCACCCTGAAAAAACACCTGGCAAAAGGACACCCTTGCCTCTCCGCAAGTGTTATAGGCAAGTTAAATGCATCTTTGTCATTCTACACACTCCTCGGAGTCCCCTTTCGACAGGTTCATGTTTGTGCCCGATCATCATCTAGGTGCTACCAGCTTAAATCGCGGAAGCAGGCCATTTGGGAAGGAAAACCCGTCGACCTGGCACAATGAAAGGCCGCTCAGACGACGCGTCATGAATTAGCGCAAGAATATCAGCTCCTGAGCAAGAACGCCGTTAGAAGCCGCTTTTGCGGTCCTAATGGGACAACCGCCATTCGTCCTTCCGCTTCCATGCTCGCTCCAACGACACACAAGTTCAACGCCGACAACAAGAACCGAGTCTCAACAGTATTTCGTGCAGCAATTCCCACCGGTGCGCTCTCTCGAAGAACTCCGCAGGACGTTTCAGTGCAAAAGAAAGTACCGCTATATCTCATGGGTCACGCCGCTTCTCACGGCGGTTGGTGAGTACAAAAAGCGAAATGTACTGTCAGATTGTCTCTTCACCTGGTCTAGCAGATACAGTATCAAGAGGCGGAGTGTTTGGTACACTAAGTTGAGCATACTAAGTACCTTGGGTAGGTAAATACGATCTAATATGGGCAGTAGAATTAGGTCCTCGGCACCAATCACTCCACAGATACCTACAACATACACCACTTCCTCCCTATATTCACTTTCAGATCTGCAGTTTTACCTGGTTTCCCCCAAACGATAACCTCGTTTCAGGACTGTGGCCCGATTTAACGGACCGCCAGCTCGTGATTTTCCCAATCACCGCTGGGAAGACACAACATCATCATCATCGTCATCATCGGTACCAAGTAATGGTTTATCTGGTTGAGCGGGAGACAACTCGTTCGCCCAAACAGGAAACATTGACCAGAAATGAGCGATGACCAAGTCTCACATGACTCCATCCATGCCTCCACGGCGGCAGATTTAACAAATCGGAGGTCAAGAAGTCAAACAGAAAATCTGTCTGGCAGTTCCGTAACTGAGCACAGCCCCAAGCTAATAGGTATCTGGAAGGCTGGAATTTTGGAGTCACTAGTTGTGTGGACATGAATGTCTTCTGCGTGATTCATCAGTGCTCTCTCGTCACCAACCTCAGTCCTCGCCGATATCCAGCTTACTGCGCTGGATGAATATTCATCTTCTAGGTAGGTAAGCAGCCTCTGCATGGACAACTGTCCCGCTCCCCAACAATGTGTTCATGGTCCAGTTGACATGGAAGTCGGCAAACGTCGCGGGTTCCAGTTGAAATCCGTGCCTCTCTGATGGTGGCCAGTCACTGGTGGAATTTCTTTGTTGTCATATTGTTTGCCAAGAGACTTTGTCTTGGGAATACTATACGCTCTCAACCCTTTCCCTCCGGCATTGCCAGATCCTACTGTCTGATTGACGTCACGGCAGTTGGCATGTTTCCAAACAAGGATAAAAGGGGGCGGCTTGAGAGTGAAGAACTACCAATAACCGACCCAATCGGGGAAAATTCGAACTACCGAGCCCCTCGACAGATTTGTCGGCTCTGAGAGAGGCAAATTGAAGCCTTTTCAGTCAGAGGAGAGGGAATCCCTGTCTGTCAGACATACCCAACCACATGACAGCCTCGACAAACTCTGTATAGGATTTAGGCGGCTTCATCAACGACAACCGCATCTGATTCGCGTCTCGACTGGTTCGCTATGCCTAACCTGCCCCTTGACATATGCACCCCGCATTCGGTAGATGTTGTGTGCCGCCGCCACTAACATTGCAGCGTCGCATCCGCGGGTTGTGTAAGTCCGGGGTAAATAAGGTGTGTAAATGAAGGAACCAAAACTTTGACAGGCGGGCTGCCAAGCCTAGCGCCTTGTCTTTCAATCTATCATGACAGGTGCGATCGCTGTCAGTGAGTTGAGTGTCGGCATGGTGAGAACGTGGAGTAAGGTATCTGGCAGGCGCAGCAGATAAGAAACAGATATTTAAAGATGGAGGAGGTGCCATGAGAACCCGTTTTTTTGGTTCTCTTCTGCAACCCAACACCATCCGAGGTCCCGTCCCCGTTCTTTGCCTTACCTTCAGCCATCACTATGATGATGAAGTCTCTTCTTGTTCTGGCCGGCTTCGCAGCCTCGGCCCAGGCTCACTACATCTTCAACATCCTGTTTGTCAACGGCCAGAAGCTGGGTGGCGAGTACACCTATGTCCGCCGCAACAGCAACTCGTATAACCCGGCCTTCCCCGACATCATCCCCAAAAACGAGATGCGGTGCAACGTCGGTGCCAGGCCGAGTGCCAGCGTCCAGACCGCCACGGTTAAGGCCGGCGACAAGATCGGCTTCAAGGTCTTCAACAACGAGCTCATCGAGCACCCCGGCCCGGGCTTCATCTACATGTCCAAGGCGCCTAACGGGGTGTCCACCTACGAGGGCGACGGCGACTGGTTCAAGGTCTACGAGACAGGTCTCTGCCGTGGCAACGCTGCTTCCGACGGCAACTGGTGCAGCTACAACAAGGACCGTCTCGAGTTCACCATCCCGCAAAAGACGCCCCCCGGCGAGTACCTCGTCCGCATCGAGCACATCGGCCTGCACGAGGGCCACAGAAACCGCGCCCAGTTTTACATTACCTGCGCTCAGCTCAAGATCGAGGGTCCCGGCGGCGGCACTCCCGCTCCCCTCGTCAAGATTCCCGGCATCTACAGCGCCAACGACCCCGGTATCGCTTACAACAAGTGGACCAGCAACCCGGCGCCCTACAAGATCCCCGGACCCGCTGTCTGGAATGGAAACTAACCGTGTCGGAAGGGATGTGGACTGTGTGGGATAGGAGTTGACTTTTGGGTGTTTAGGGGAAGGGCGACCTTTTGGAGAGAGAGGTTAGCGATTTGACCACCTATGATGAGAGGATAAAGGTCAAAGGAAATGTCACATGTGGCTCGCATTGCCCCAGCGTTGCAAGGCTTTTGTCTTGCTGCATGTGGAATCTCATTTGTCACTACATGTCGAATCACTCTGGTTCTAAACAAGAGGTGCTCTTGAGTTCTTGATACATGTAGCTTCTGCAACTCAAAGACATTGAATCTTGCAAATCCACTTCCAGTTTCGGTCCACCTTGGATCCCAAATCGGGTATCCCGTGGTTATGATTTATTAATACATGTCTCCCATATATGTTGCCCGTGGAACATTCATCCGGTTGCAACTTGACTCCAGTCTATCTACAAGTCTCCATTCCTCATCCCACCCTGATCTGTAACCCCCACCAAAATCACCCCCTCCTCTTTTTGTTTGTTTGGTTGTCTCCAGTCCTGGTTCCCACTTATCCCCCTCAGTCCCACACCTCAGGGCCATTCATGGTAGCAAGTTAGTTATGAAGCATGAAATTGACTATAACGTATCCATGCCGGAATCCTAAAAAGGACCGACGTGCAGACACGTCCTGCATGCAGAAAGCCTCTATTTACCTTATATATGTTTCCCCCAGGGGTTGCGGGCACTACGGATACAGGTGTTTCTCTCACCGCTAATTGACACCTGGACAGACAGTGGGAGTTGTCAAGAGTCCACCCCCGCCCCGCGGGTTTGGCCGTGTTCGCGATAACTTCTTTGTGATAACTGTAGGTCTGTACTTTTTGCACCGTTTTCATTGCGACTCAAGACTTATGGGGAGCGGGGTTAGCAGCTGGGGTTAGAGGTCATATGGTGTCGGAGATATCCTCAACTGGTCAAACCGTTATCTCATTCGGTGGATTTGTTGCGAGTCTCTCTCTTCTTCATTTGATCCCTCTCCCCCAGTCGCAGACCCTGCCCCTGCAAGACAAATACAGACGGAAGGTAAGGCGGGTAGCCGTCAATATTACCTGATATAGGTCCACGTCCACGTTGGGGGATGATGGATACATGTATCCTCAACTCCGATTACCCCTCACTTTCCATCCCTGCACTTTTGGTACGAGCACATTCTCCCAATACAGTATTATGGTGGTGTCACCAGATATATACCTACCTTGCGTAAGGTTGTTTAAGACCAGATGTAATGATGCCAGTGGCCGGGGATTATTCACCTGACTGACATGATATTATCAGAGTCAACAAACGAAAAGGGGGTGAGAGGAAAAGAGAAAGTCCGAGACACGTATGCAAATCTCAGCCAGATTTGCGCAAAGACATGATCCAGAGCTGGTCCCGACACTCCGGTTCGTGTGTTTTGTTGGTGCGTCCAACTTGAGACTTGCCTGCCTGTATGTGGCTCATGATAGGCGTCAAGTCCCGGCACTCCGGTTCACACACGGCACGGTTGGCTGACGTGCTTGTGTAACCCCTTGAGATACATCATGCCATGAAATGTGAGCGATCAAGTGTGTAGGTGTGTGTGTCCACAGGACAGATTATGCACTCCAACTGTGCAGGTGCAGGGGGGGTGTGGACGGCGGGGAAGTCCGGGAAAGATTACACCAACCAGGAGGCAGCACGCACTCACATCATGCAGATGGCGAAATAATTCGATTAGATAGGTACCTAGATAGCTCCCTTCCCCCTTTCAAGCGCAATTTTCAAGCAGACAGATGGGGCTTGAGAAACTGGAATTGATCAATGCCGTGCGCCCACGTGTAATATCTGCCCACAGGAAGAGAAAACACAGCGTCGGATGCTGCAGTCGAGGCCAAATTCGGGACCCGGCAACCCTAGTCGTGGCAAGGGTGGTCGAGCAGTCCCAAGAAACACCAAGACATGAACCAGACCAATGGGAAGCGATGGCGTGGGCCGTTTCGAGCGCAGACGCCGTTGACGACGTGCCACTCTCCTGGGTCCGGCTGAGAATACACCACGACCACCTTCCGAATCAATGGTCAGACATTGCCTCTAATGCCGACCGAGCCTCATGGAAACTTGTTTTTTGTATTCCCATTGCCACTCTCATGTAACAACAACCCCCCTGGAGAGCAATATCTCAATGTCAACATTCAATGGTGTCGAATGCATCCAGTCCTCTTCAGAGAATGGTGGCTTCTTAGGGGTTCGGTACTCTGCCCGGATAAGTTATGGTGTCATGCATTCCATACCCGTAGGTACAACGCCTAACCCCAAGATATGGAAAGTCCAGCGGGGGTGACACTGAGCTTGAGGGTGTGGACATAGGCAAGGTATGGTGAACATCCATCGATTCCAGACAAACTGGGACATGGTTCGGGCATGTTTGAGAGTCGCACGTTACTCTTTGCTGTTCGGGTCTAACAAAGTACCTCAGGTACCTTCGGTAAGGTATGTCCCTTCATTGCCTTACCTGCTCGTTTTGGTGCTTGGCATTTAATTATCCATCTACGAGACGGGCGGTTATAAACTTGTGGAACCGCAAATCTTCACAAGCATCATCTGGCTGGCAACTTTGACCAGAATCATATCAAAACATCCGACTTTTAGTATCATCCCCTGATTACTACCTCAGGTACCTTGGCTCGTACATGAGACGCCCTCAATCAATAATGTCGGATATTCTGTTGTTTGGTCCCCAAACCACGAACTGGACTCCAGAAACTCTTTCCCGGCTTCAACAAGATATTTCAAGTAATCAAAAGCTCCGCTTCCTCGCAAACACAGTCGAAGGGCTTCTGGAGCTTTGGCCAGCTTTCCAACATCACTCTCTTGGCTTTAGCCGCCTCGACGATGGCCCTGGACGATTACAACACTTGGCTGGATTCATCCGCGGGGAAATTACCTTCAACCTTCAATCTGCCAGCAACATCCAGCTAGCTCCTCTCACAGTCGTTTCGCAGGTGGTCGATCTTGCTCATCATTTCAACAAGATCAGTGCAATATCGAAACAAGAACCCTTACAGACACTGTTCCATTCCGCTCAGGGCTTTTGTATCGGCTTCCTCACCGCAGCAGCCCTATCTTCTTCAACCACATGGTCCGAATTTGAGCAAAATGTCTCCAACGCATTGCGTCTTGCTACATGCATAGGGGCAGCTGTTGACGCGGAAGATCTCAGTCACCCGCTTCACACCGAGAGGTCAACAGCAATCTGTATCCGGTTGAAAACACAAGGTGACAGAGCAATGCTGGAGACCCTGCTTGATCAGCTTCCTGAGGTATGTACGAAGTTCGATATCCGGAACACATGGCTTCAACATATGAATTCTGACCGGGAATGCTAGGCGTACATATCCTGTGCTGGTGATGATGGGACCCTAACCATCACGCTTGCGAACGGCAACAGGTCATGGTTAACGAACAAACTCCGAGAGGCGAACATCGCGAGTATCGACATCGCTCTCCGTGGAAGATATCATCACAAGACTCATGAGTTAACGGCAGCAGCCCTCGAATACCTGTGCGAGAGGAACGAACACCTCCAGCTTCCCACAGCTGACAAACTGCTCTCCCCTCTACGTTCGACAGCGGACGCCCAAATCATCCCAGCAATACCTGGCATAGGTCTGCACGGCATTGCTCTGGATGTGATTCTTTGCAAGCGAGCACACTGGGTCCAAACGGTTCGCAACATCATCACCGACCTACCACAGGGTTCCCGGACTACCTTTGTTCCCATTGGGCCACAGAAGTCTGCTATCATCCCTCAGTCACTTACCCCTACAGCTACTCGCTCTGAACCAATTCCTTGTGCACTGGGTGACACTCTCCACAAGAACAGAAATCATGAAATTGCCATTGTGGGCATGGCAGCTCGCTTCCCCCAGTCAGACTCGCTTTCAGAGCTCTGGCAGCTCCTTCTGTCAGGGAAGACCGCCTTCTCACCTGAGATCCCAGCTCTACGTTTCGACCCAGCCAAAATCAACAACGGCGGCAGCTCAAGATACCACGGCAACTTCTTGCGCGACGCCGATGCCTTTGACCACCGATTCTTTGGTATTTCCGGCAGGGAGGCCAAAACCATGGATCCCCAGCAGAGGCTCGCCCTACAGGTAGCTTATGAGGCCCTTGAGTCAGCTGGATATTTCTCTTCTTCGGCCACCGGCACCCTCCCAGAAAAGCAGATCGGTGTGTACATGGGTGTTGGCGCCGTCGAGTATGAAGAAAACATGGCCGCCGAGGACCAGAAAAACGCCTTTTCCGCCGTGGGCATGCTGAGAAGTTTCATCAGCGGACGCATTAGCCATTTCTTTGGATGGAGTGGACCAGCCTTGACTGTCGATACGGCCTGCTCGTCATCTGCGGTGGCTATACACACTGCATGCAAGGTAAACAGACCCCCCCCCCCCCATGTGAGCTCGCAGTGTAAATAAAGCTGAGGCCGCTGACATGTGACAACAAGGCATTGCTGGGAGGAGAGTGCGAGATGGCTCTGGCTGGCGGTGTTAATGTCATTACCAGCCCGACCCTGCACCAGAACTTGGCCGCCGGGTCCTTTTTGAGTCCCAACGGTTCTTCCAGGGCGTTTGATGCCTCAGCAGCAGGGTACTGTCGTGGAGAGGGTGGGGGGATTCTGGTTCTGAAGCCACTGGCGAAAGCTGTGGCAGATGGTGATGCTATCCTTGGCGTGGTGGCTGCTTCTGCGGTCAACCAGAACTCGAACTGCAGCCCCATCACGGTCCCCGAGTCATCTTCGCAGAGTGAACTCTACAGTAAGGTGCTTGGCATGGCGGGGGTGAGTGCGAACGAGGTCACATATGTTGAAGCGCACGGAACTGGTATGTGTCTCTTTCAGTCTTTCTTCTTCAATTCTCTCCAGTCGTGATTTTTTCTCTCTTCGACGTCTCTCTTATCATCTACTATTCTTCGGATGGCTAATGTGACATATGTGTTCTAGGTACTCAGGTCGGAGACCCAAAAGAGTATGAGAGTGTCAGACTCGCTCTCGGAGGACCATCCCGCACGAGCGAGCTCTTCTTGGGCTCGATCAAGGACAACGTCGGTCACTGTGAAGCAGCTTCGGGAGTTGCCAGCATCATCAAGACTTTGCTTATGATGCATCACGAAACGATTCCAAAGCAAGCTGGGTTCGCGACCATCAACCCCCGCATCAAAACATCCCCCTCGGACAAGATCACCATCCCGACCAGATCCACCCCTTGGCTGGCTTCGAAGCGAATCGCACTGGTGAACAACTACGGAGCTGCGGGGAACAATGCTGCTATACTTTTACGGCAGTATCGCGAGACTTCTTCCACCGCGTCAAACTCGTTTTCACATGCCGGATATCCTTGCCCCATTGTCTTATCCGCAAAGTCTCCCAGCCATTTGCAGTCGTATCTGCAAGCCCTCGAAGCCTACAGACCCTCTCCAAAAGTCAGTTTCCAAGACTTTGCTTACAATCTTGTCAAGAGGCAAAACGCCTCTTTCCCGCACAGAATCGCCTTCACTGCAACGGACTTCCATGGTTTCAAATCCGCTCTTGGTACTGCACTTCTTACCTCAACTCTTGCTCAGACCAAGCGGGTTGTCGTGCTTGCCTTTGGAGGCCAGACGACAAGTGGAGGCACAGTATCCCGGGATCTTTACGAGTCTTCCGGTCCCTTCGGTTATTATCTGGTACGTGGCCTGGTTCCCTGATGTTCAAGGAGGATTCTCATTCTGATTGGCATCGTCCAAAATAACAGGATCGCTGCAACGACGTCTGTAACTCCTTATCCATCCCTAGTATTTTCCCTGCCATCTTCACACCGAATAATGCCTC
The DNA here is from genome assembly GCA_033296905.1 of Podospora australis. Lineage (NCBI taxonomy): Eukaryota > Fungi > Ascomycota > Sordariomycetes > Sordariales > Podosporaceae > Podospora > Podospora australis. Next base: position 13,236 of record MU864467.1, on the reverse strand, counting down.
GGACGAGGACATTGTCACCACACATTGCCGGCTTTTAGCCGTACAAATTTCGACCGCACAGGCATGGATCGAATCCGGCGTCTGCGAACCCTCGTGCCTGACGCTGATCGGACACAGCTTTGGACAAATATCTGCGTTGGTGGTATCAGGGTCCCTGTCACTTGAAGACGGGTTCCGCTTCGTTGCTGGTCGGGCAAAGCTCATACGTGACGCATGGGGCAGCGAAAATGGCGCCATGGTCTCCCTCGAGTGTGAAAAGAGAGAAGCCGAGACAGTGGCTGCCACTGTGAACGCGGATTCAGACTGCCAGAACGGCTTGCAGATTGCCTGCTACAACGGCACAACCAGTATCGTTCTATCTGGTCGTGAAAAGGCGATTTCACGGGCTGAAGAGATCTGTCGGCTTCGGAGAGTGAAGACGACGAGGCTAAGCAGCTCGCATGCCTACCACTCCGCCATGACGGAGCCCATCCTGGACAGGTTGGCAACCCTCGCGAAGACGATCACTCTCCAACCACCGCAACTTCGCATCGAGACATGCACGGAAGGAAAAACATGGGAGAAGGTCACAGTCCAAAATCTTGTACAACACACAAGGGGGCCAGTTTTCTTCAGAGACGCTGTGGAACGCATTGCGACCAGCTCCCAGGGCGCGACATGGCTTGAAGCAGGCTCAGCATCCCCGGTTATTGCCATGGCAAGGCGTATCGTTGCAGCAAGACCCGCCAGAGCACAAAATGCCGATGCTTTTATCCCCCTCGATTTGAGAGGTCAAAGGGCCACAAGCAACCTCGCGGAGGCAACCTGCCAACTCTGGAGAGCGGGATCACCAGTTGGGTATTGGCCCTTCCACGGCCGAAACGCGAGTGCCAGATACCGGATCGTACACCTCCCACCATACCAGTTCGACAAGACGAGGCACTGGATCGAGTACCGGCCAAGAAACTCTGGACCCGTAGCTCCATACGACGAAAACAAAACCTCACAAGCGGCCAGCCAGGAACTCGTTACGCTGATCAAGACAGATGCAACCAACGGACAACATGTTTTCACTCTCAACACCAACACGACTCTCTTCCAACAAGCAACCAAGGGACATGCGGTTGCCGGTCAGGCTTTGTGTCCAGCGTCAATGTACCTGGAGATGGCAGCCAGGTGCGCATCAGTTGTTTCGTCAGCCAATCTCCCGTCAATTGGTCCTCCCCATTTCGAGGATCTGATGATGGCATCGCCATTGGGCTTGAATACGACATCGACAGTTCTGGTTACTCTGCAAGATGATCCCGGCAGCACCAGTCATACTGTTTCCTCATGGAAGTTCACCATCATGAGCTATCCCTCGCCAGGCACTTCTACCAAATCTCCCCTGGCAGACGGAAACAAAACAATACACTCGACGGGTCGTCTCTCGCTCCCGGATGTATCCCAGAATACGGCAGCATTTGACGATAAACTCAAGCTGATCAGCAAAGTCATGCGACCACACTCTCGGGCAGACCGCATCCACAAACAGACATCCTCCAGTGGTGTCACGGGGCCCATGGTATACAAGCTCTTCTCAGACGTTGTGGATTATGCAGACTACTACCGCGGTGTCTCAAGCATCTCGGCTCACGAGAACGAGGCGGTGGGGCTTGTTTCCCTTTCCACCAGGAAGAGTAGTCTGCTTGGAGCAGACTTTGCAACCGCCGGCGGTGCCGCTTCTGGCTGTGATCCCGTCACAATGGATAACTTCCTGCAGGTAGCCGGAATCCATGTCAACTGTCTGTCTCCGAGGAGGAAAGGCCAGGTGTTCATGTGCACGGGGGTGGATGAAGTTATTGTGTCATCTTTCTTTGACCAGTCGCAGGAAAGCGATGCAGGACAATGGACGGTTTATTCTCGATACGAGCAAATCTCTGAGACTGAAGTGACCAACGACATGGTGGTATTTGACACTCGGTCAGATACCAACTCGGTCGTGCTTGCTGTGCTGGGCGCCGTGTTCAAGGGCGTTGCACTCAAGTCTGTTGAGAGAAGTCTTGCGCGGCTTAATAACAAAGAGCTACAAACACCAGTGATGAGACATCACCCTGCCGTCATTCCGGTTGCGGACGCGAAGGAGACGTCGGCATCAGATCATTCCCCACCACTAACGCTAAAAACCACCACAACCTCCCGCGGCAGACAACAACCCCCGCTTCTCAATGTCACAAAGACAAGCGTTCCTGCATTCAGTAGCACTCTGTCAAGAGTAGCGGAATTGCTCAGCAGCATTATCGAGATGCCCGTAGACGAGATCAAACCCACGTCTACCCTGGATGAGCTGGGTGTTGACTCCCTGCTGGCCACGGAGGTTTTGGGCGAAATATATAAACGCTTCAGCGTTACACTAACACAGGCTTTGTTTCAAGACTGCAGAGATGTCGCTTCATTGGCTAAACTCGTCGATAAGCATTTGCATGGGAATTCACAGCCATGTGTTGACGTTGATGGCGTGGAAGATGCAGCGCACGAGAGTTGCTGTGGCAACGAGTCAGATTCAGGGGCTGCTGACTCAGGGGTAGATTCAGGGGTCGAGCTGCCATCGCAGACCTCTTCGCTCTCATGTTCACCAACCTTGTCGAGCTTCAATGCGAGCACGCCGCGTTCCGAATCTGAGGTTCTTCCGGATTCTGGAACAATTGCCGCGCAGCCAAATCTGACAGCCTTGAGCCTTGAGTGCTTTTCGGCAGCCCAATCCAGTTACGACGCCCACGCAGAGACCAGCGGGTTCGCCAGCTTCTGTAACAAAGTGTATCCCTTTCAGTCGCAGCTCGTTACGAAGTACGTCGTGTCTGCGTTTGCGTCCCTGGGATGCGACCTGGCAGAAATGCATGAAGGCACAGAAGTCTGTCTTGGTAACTTTGACCAACGACACTCGAAACTCATTCCGCAGCTGTACGCCGTTCTCTCCGACGCAGGCCTGATCGTCAAGTCCTGCTCCGACAACAATGGTGTGATGACATACCAGCGGACCAGCAAACCCGTTGGCAAAATCTCTGCCGAGACCTTACATGCCCGCATGCTTTCACGCTTCCCACAGCACGCGTCGGAAACAAAACTTCTCCACGCAACAGGCTCCAAGTTGGCTGCGTGTCTGCAGGGGACTAGCGACCCAGTCGGTCTTATCTTTGGGGATGCAGACACCCGCGCGGTGCTTGAGGACGTGTACGCAAATGCCCCCATGTTCAAGACTGGAACATTGGTTCTGTGCGAGTACTTGTCTTCGCTCATGACCCGTCTCTCCTCCCAGTCGAGGAGAAGACCCATTCGTATTTTGGAGCTTGGTGCTGGCACGGGCGGCACGACGAAATCTCTGCTCCAAGTGCTAGCATCGTCTCTCCCAAAAATAGACTCGGGCTCGAAGATAGAATACACATTTTCCGATATCTCCCCCTCGCTGGTCGCAGCTGCGCGCCGCAAGCTCTCGTCGCTATACAGCCCCAGCGCGGTGCAAATGGCCTTTGCCACGATCGACATCGAAAAAGAAACTCGACCGGACCTGCTTGGCAAGTTTGACATGATCCTCTCGACAAACTGCATTCATGCTACGCAAAACCTGGTCAACTCCACCACGCACATTCGCGAGATGCTGGTGGAAGATGGTGTGCTCTGTCTCGTTGAGCTGACCAAGAATCTGCCCTGGTTCGACCTGGTGTTTGGCTTGTTGGAGGGGTGGTGGCTGTTTTCCGATGGCAGAGCCCACGCACTAGCTGACGAGAAGAGATGGGAGCATGACTTGGTTTCTGCCGGGTTTGGGGAGGTGAGCTGGACTACGAGCGGGTCGCCTGAGAGCCGGATTTTGAGGGTGATAACGGCCACTGCTGCCGGAAAAGCATTCTATCCCGCTTCTCAGGTTGAAGTAACCGCGCGGCGAGAGCAGACACCCAGCATGAAGGAGACGGTGTGCTATGCGACGGTTGACGGAATCGACTTGTTAGCTGATATCTATTTCCCGGCTGAGGTGCCTCGGGGGAAGCGTCCCATTGGTTAGTTCCACCTATATGGTGTCTTGTCTTTCGCTCCCCCACCCATGCGACAGAAACAGAGAAACTCACAATCAGTTTGCAGCCTTAATGATCCACGGCGGCGGGCACATCATGCTTTCTCGCAACGACATTCGCCCCGAACAGACCGCACTTCTCCTCGACAAAGGGTTTCTCCCCGTGAGCATTGACTACCGCCTCTGTCCTGAGACGACATTGGCACAAGGCCCGATGGCAGACGTTGCCAAGGCCCTGGTCTGGGCACGGAAAACCCTTCCGTCTATCCGTCTGTCTCGCGAGGATGTGGTAGCGGACGGAGACAAAGTTGTTGCTGTGGGGTGGTCTACCGGCGGGCATCTAGCCATGTCGCTGGCGTGGACAGCGTTGGAACGTGGTGTGCGGCCCCCCGAGGCGGTGCTGGCATTTTATTGTCCGTCAGACTACGAGGATAAGTTCTGGACGCAGCTGAACATTCCTCGGGGGTCTGAGAGTCTTCTTACGGAAGCGTTAGATTGGGAAAAGCTAAGGAAGGAGGGTGGAGTATTTCCTGCTCCGGTCACGGCGTATAACCCTCTTGCTGCAACCCGAGCGGTGGGAGGGTGGATGACGACCGAGGATGCGCGGTCGAGGTTGGCACTGCAGATGAATCACCAGGGAAAGACGCTGTCGGTGTTGGTGAATGGAATCCGGGAGGAGGAGGATGGTGATGATGGTGATGCCGAAGTGCCAGTGTTGCGCGAGGATATTGTCACGATAAGCCCTCTCGCGCAGATTCGGGGGAAGAGATACATCACGCCCACGTTTATGATCCATCCGAGACAGGATGACTTGATTCCATGGGAGCAGGCGGAACGGACGTGGAGAGCTTTAAGGGAAGAGGGAGTAGATGCCGAGTTGAGGATTCTGGATGGGGTCGGGCACTTGTTTGATGTTCATAGAGGTTGGAAGGAGAATCAAGAGGCGGAGGGAGCAGTGCTACAGGGATATGAGTTTTTAGGAAAGTTTGTTTGAGAGAAATATATATGCTAGATGATCTCCTAATGGGGAAGTACACCAAGGGACTTGGGTTAAAGTGTATATCACTGTGCAGTCCCGTCAGAGAATACTATTTTTAGACCCAACAAGTGTGAAAACGAAGATGATGGATTATGTGGCTGCGTCTGTGGTATGCGCAGTCTAATTACAATGCAATGCTATCTCAAAAGTATACAACCAAGGGTCTAAATATCTATCCAAAAGAAAAGTAATCTAGTCCAAATTCTGCGCCTCGCACATTCTTCTGTACAACCCGCCCTTCGTCACTAACTCGGTGTGAGTATCAGCCTCCACAATTCTGCCCCCGTGGAATACACAAATGAGGTCAGCATCCTTGATGGTACTTAGCCGGTGCGCAACCGCGACCGTGATCCTGTCGCCCTCCTTGGCCGCCTCAGCCAGCGCGTTCTGCACAATCTTCTCACTCTCCGAGTCGAGCGCACTTGTAGCCTCGTCCAGAAGCAAGACCTTGGGCTGGCGGATCAGAGCACGGGCGATGGCAATCCGCTGTCTCTGCCCACCAGATAACTGCGTGCCGTTGTTACCAGCAGGGGTAGCCAGCCCGTCGGGAAGAGACGAAACGAAATCCCAAGCATTGGCCGCGCGAAGAGCCGTTTCTACGTGACCATCGACGGCATGCTGGTCCGAGGCATCGTCGACAGCCCTGTCGTCGAGACCAAGCACGATGTTCTCTCGGATGGTACCCTGGAAAAGAGTGGGCTCCTGTTGCACAAGAGAAACGATGGCGCGGTAGTTGTTCGGGTTGATGGAGAGCAGATCGTCAGAGGCAATACGGATGGTGCCGGTGGAGGGATCATAGAAACGCTCGAGAAGCGCCACGATGGTGGACTTGCCGCAGCCCGAGGCACCCACAACGGCTACGAATTGGCCTTTTTTGATCTCGATGTCGATGCCGCGAAGGATAACTGCGTCGGGTCGAAGTGGGTAGGAAAAGCGCACATGGTCCAGCTCAATCGGCCCGCCTGCTGGAGGGCGTGTATCCTTGTTTTCTGGCGTCTCTCTCACGGTTGGTTGGAGCTCAGACAACCAGAACATGTAGTTTGCCGAGTTTATGCCCTTGGTAATGCCTGGATTGAAAGTCAGTATGAGTTTTGATGGATAAGATGGGGAGTGTTTGCTTACTTGTGGAAAACACAAACATCTGTGCTGTAGCTTGGCCAGAGAAGAAGACGCCCATGAAAGCCACAAAGAAATCGTACATGGATGTCTCACCGGTGGATACAAGCTTGCAGCCATACCTGAATAGAATGTCAGCTCAAACCCACTTCTTCTTTATTCCGAACCGACAAGCAAACATACCAGAATCCCAAAGCCATGAACCAATACTCGATCGCCTGGGTGAAGCCAAAGCAAATCATGATGATGGACAGCGGCTTGACCGACCCCGCCACCGCATGGTCCAGTTCCACGGTGTATTTTTTGAGAACCTTGTCTTCCATGGCGAGCGACGAGACGGTGCGAATGGCGGTGATAGCCTCCGATGCAATAGATGAACTGGTCGAGTACCGTTTGGAGTTATCCTTGTCGAGCTTCTGATCCAGTCGAATCTTATACCAGCCCGAGAAAATGAGCGGAGGGAGACCACCAAACACGACGACCAATGCGAGCTTCCAACTGTGGATAAAGGCGACAATGCTGCAGGCGCCGACGTTGAAGACGGCAATCAACATGAGACCGACATTGATACCCATCAGCTCGAAGATTCCCTGTGGATTGGAGTCAACGCGGCTGGCAAGGGCTCCTGTTGTGTTCTCGGGGCGATCGAAAAATTGGATATCTTGGCGGAGCATGTCATCGAAGGTCTTACGGCGCAGTTTGTTGTTCAGAGTCTAACGGTTGCATCAGTTAGTATCAAGACCAGGAAATCCCGCATTATTACCATGCGTGACGAAAAACGAGGGTGTCGATTGAACAGCTGACATCGGAGCGAGAAGGCTGTACACACCTGAGCGACGGCATTTGCCGACCAACCGAGAGCAAAGTAAACCACGAGACAACCTCCTGCCATGACGACGAACATCAAGGCAAAAAAGTCACCCCGCTCTGTCATGGCAGACCCCGTTAGGGTAAAAACATCCATCATCTTGGCCGAGAGTATGGCTTGTCCGGGGAATGCGGCAGCGGCGGCGATGCAGGCGGCAAATAGCACGAGATACCAGCGGTGCAATTCTGGTGATTCCTTCACGATACGAGAGATGACAGTAAGGAGACCGAGACCTTTGTGATTCTCGAAATCGTCACGATTCTTTTGCGCATCCAAGCGGGCTTGATCAGCTGTCGGGTACCGGGCCATGGTCTTGGTGAGTTCAACAGGTTGCTTCTTGGCGTCGTCGTCGGCAGCATCACGTTCCTCCGCGTCCGAGTCCGAGATTGATGAGTCGGTGCCCTGCACAGCCAGATCCTGCACGCGAACAAGACGGGCATAGGCACCGTCTTGAGCGATGAGTCCCTCATGCGTACCCTGTTCGACAATGCGTCCCTTGGACATGACGACAATGCTGTCCGCCTTCCGGATGGTGGCCAGCTTGTGTGCAATAACAATGGTTGTGCGTCCCTCGGCAGCTTTGTCGAGGGCTTGTTGAACCACGCCCTCGGCGTGGGGATCCAGTGCGCTGGTTGCCTCGTCGAGGAGAAGGACCTTGGGCTGGGAAACCACACTTCGTGCGATTGCAATGCGCTGTTTTTGTCCACCTGACAAAAGACCACCGCGCTGTCCAATCTCGGTGTCGTAGCCATTGGGGAGGTCCGAAATGAAGTCGTGGGCAAAAGCCATTTTCGCGGCCTCTTCAATCCGATCCATCTTCTCTTCCCTCGACGCGTGTTCCCAACGAGTGCCGATCAATCCATGTGAGATGTTGTCAAACACTGTGCCCTGGAAAAGGACAGGTTCCTGTTGCACCAAGCGAACACTCTTGCGGAGCCAGCTAAGATTGAGTTTGTCGATGGGCTGGCCGTCCAGCTTGATGGTGCCGGAAGCGGGGTTGTACCATCTCTCAAGGAGGCCGACGATGGTGCTCTTTCCCGAACCGCTCTGTCCAACAAGAGCCGTGACTTTGCCGGCAGGAACCCTGAGAGAAAAGCTCTCCAGAACCGGAACGGTTGGACGAGTGGGATATGCAAAAGTGATATCCTCCAACTCTACCTCTCCAACGACTTTTTCGGGTTGGTCGCCCGATCTATCGAAAGGATTAATAGACGAGACGTGGTCGATCAACTTGAAGAGTTGTGCGGCAGATGTCGACGCTCGTGTGAAGTCGAGTGAGTATGGCGCCAGCATGGTCAGTTGCAGGGAGCCAATGACGACTGACATCAGCACGGTGAAGATGTCGCCGGGAGTGTCGATATCACCGCGCGCCAGCATGTGAATCCCCTGCCAGAATGCCAAGCCAAAGCCAAGATAGATGATGGTATACTCGGCTGAGAACAAGACGCCAAGCAACGGCGATATTTTGTCTCCCCAACGGCCGGCCTCGACGAGGTACTCGTCAAACCTTGCCACAAGGCGCTCTCTCATCCCAAAGGCATGAACGGTACGGGCGCTGGCGAGCACACCCTCGGCGAATGAGTTGGCCTGGGCATAGGCGGCAAGAATCTTGGTTTCATAGCCGGCTTCGATGGTGGCCACAACGCCCATGATGATGATGGTTGCCGGCGCGATGCATAGCGTGATGAGAGTCAGTTTCCAATGGGTGACAAACGCGACGATGAATGCGGTGACAAAAGCAGCAAGGCCCTGGAAGGTAAGGCCCAGCTTCTCCGAGATGCCGCCGTGGATGAGACGCCCGTTGGAGGTGGCCTGGGTTGCGATGGATCCTCCGGTGCCGAAATCGAAGTAGGCAATGTCCTGACTGAGAGCGGCGCGAAGATAGTCTCGACGGATGTTGCGCACGATGCGATACGAGGCGTAGGTGAAGAGAACGTTGTAGACGTAGGAGAGCGCATACCGACCAATGCCAAGATAGACGAAGTAGAGAGATAATTGCGCAACGTCATCCATGAAGACTTCAGGAGTCGAAGCCTCCGAGACGTAATCGGTGATGACGGTAACAAACTGGCCAAAGACGAGATTCTGCAACGCGATCCCCGCGCCGGACCCGATTGCTGCGACGGCGGCGATGGCTTGGATGGTGTACTCAAATGTGGTTCCATACTTGAAGATGCGCTGCACACACAAAGGTCAGCCTGGTTTGGTGTTAATTTTGCATCACATACCCGATATGCACCCTCTTCTTCTTCTTCCTCTTTTGGCTTCGACGTGCTTTGTTGTGGTTTCTCTTTCTCGTCCTCTGGGATAACAACAGCAGCCATCTTTTGCGGCGATAGCGGTGGGTTACCCGCGCTAACCACCTTTGATGATACTCGTTAATAATAAGAGAAGAAGCCAGGCTGTCGTGATGAGTACCGCCAGACAGGAACGAGAACCACTGGCACCGAATTCATATCATCAGGGTGCGCGAACCTACTAATGTAAAAAGAGTTCGTCCACCCCGACATCTTGGCGCCAATTTTCTTCTCGCATCGCAAAAGGAAATACGACGCCAAGATGAAGGAGAGGCGTTTGCCGCGACAACTGGTGTTTTTCTTTGGATGCCTTTTTGCGTCAGCGGGGTACGAATTCCAGGTCGCGAAATCCGGACATGACGCTGTCCGGCCTCCGCAGCGAGTTTGGGGCATAGAATTGTGGCCTGTGCGGATACCTGTACCGTATCTCGCATCCCGCGCATCCCGCGGGGCCGCCAACACTCAAAATGCCAGACTCTCTCTCCGTTGTCGTTCTCGGCTTCTCACCGATTTTCAGCCAGTCCTTGTCTCATCATCAATTTAACGCGCTAATTACCACGTGACTACGTGATTTCATCATGAGTGATCATTCTCCACCTCCCGATTCCCACTCGATTGTTCCGCGAGCTGCAAGTAAACCCCCACCTTCCAGTGTCGATACCTTAGTCTATCATCTTGGGGCTGACGATGTTGACATGTCTCTCTCTGTCAATAGTGCAATGCCTGCCGCGTGCGAAAGATCGGTTGTAATCGAGAATCCCCATGTGCACATTGTCTCCGTGCTAAAATTGAGTGCACGTACACCGAGTTCAAGCCAAGAGAAAAGCGCGCCCGCATCCTCTTGAGCCACCAATAGTGCGCTTCTTCCTTCCCCTCGGCATCTTCTTGTCTGGTAATTATGCATCCTCATTCACACTCGTGATTTCAGTGAACAAAAGATCGATCAGTTGGATAGTCGCTTGGACGAAGTGATCGGCCTCTTGAAAGAACTCAAGACCCAAAATGTGTCAAGCACCCGACCCCCAGAGACTCGAGTGCCGGAGCGGCCAAGACACCAATCGTCCTCGGCGAGGTTATTACCATCAACCACTCCGTCGCCGTCCATGAACACACCGAGCACGTCTGCAGCAGCCACATGTACCAGCCATCCAACCATGGTGGAAGGCGACTCTTCCATGACGGCCCAGTCGGTATTTGCCAATGACTTTATGCAGAAGATGACAACGACCACCATCCAGCCCGAGATGCGCGACAAGCTCAATGCTCTTCAAGTCATGGTTGATGGCATGAAAAAGCAACCTGCGTCGTATGAAATGACATATCCGAACGCAAGACCAGTTAAGCCTATGACTTTCGAGGGATGCGAGCTGCCGCCCATCGATCGCACCCTTCAGATTCTCAAGTTGGCGCAATGTAACATCCCATCTCATCCTCTTCAAAGTGAACTTGTCCAAGGAAGCTGACGTTTTGCGTCTCTGCTTATGCGATGGACAGCTCCGCAGTATTCTTCGCTGCTTGGTCTTGCATGGGTTTATGAGTTCCTGCCCATGAACCGGTTCCAGGAAATATGCTTCCGAACTTACATGGCCGATGACCGTAACAATGTTGATTTCATCACCGTCAATGTTGGCCTGCATTTCCTTTTCTGGGCAGGCGCCCAACTCTCTCCCGATCCCAACACCGGAGAGGAGTGGATGGACCTTTCCCGTTCATGCGGTGTGAATCTCGAGACAGCATTGTCAAGTTTGCCCTTGCATCTACCAGCCAGCGACGAGGTTATCGGTGCTCTGACGATAGGAGCAAGTGACACGACTCTCCGCTTCCTTGGTGACATACACGCTAATACTCGTTTTTCATGCAGACGTTTTATGCAGTGGAAATCTCGAAGCCGTCTCTTGCCTGGATCCTGTGCTCGAAGGCGTCCGAGCTCTGCCAGACTCTAGGCTACCATCGTATTTCTTCACACCGCAACGACACAGCCGAAAATGCCGTATACAGACAATTCCTTTTCTGGGTGGTCTACATTGTTGACAAAAACCTTTCTTTGCGCCTTGGTCGGTGTTCCACGATTCATGACTACGACATCACTGTCCCTTATCCCGCCGCAGATGATGTAGGCACGAGCGGGATCAAGCACTTTTTCACTTTGTGGATCATGTCTTCCAAAGTTCAGGGACAGGTTTATGAGCTTTTGTATTGTCCAAAAGCCTTATCCGAGTCCGAGGAGGTCAGGAAATTCAGGGTGCAACTTCTTAGTAGGAGCCTGGATGAGGTCGAGGTGCGCACAAACGACATTATCGTAAGTTCAAACATTTGTGGCATTATATTGTATCATTTGACTACTCCCCTGCAATCGCGAAATCTGACAAATCATAACATCAGGAGCAATACGGCAAATCTGCACAGCACCACATCGACATCGAGCCATACACCCCAGAACTCTACGAGTTTTGTATCCTCTCCGACTCGGTCCTCCGTTTATCTATCCTGACACTTATCCATCGTGCCGTGCCGAATCCCGCAGGTTCACCAACAACGTTCAGCGTCGAGTGCATCCAGGCTGCAAGACAGACCCTGGCTCGTCACCAAGATTGCATGGCCATCGTGGAGCGGAGCAACTGTGGATTATTCTCAACATACATGCACTGGTAAGCATCATCACCATGCGAATTTTCTATTCACCAAGTCCACTAACCCCGTGTTCTTTCATCGGCACCGGTTTAGGACTATCCTCATGGCCCCCTTCGTCCCTTTCATTGTGATATTCTGTCACGTAATCGAAACCAAGGATCGAGAAGACCTCGCACGGCTACAGGCCTTTGTCACATCCCTGCAGCTCGAGTCCAGCGTCACCGAGGCCGTCGAGAAACTCCGACGACTTTTTCAGGTGTTGTATAGCGTTGCCTCGTTCTACATTGAGGAGGCCGGGCAGCAGCCGCGCATGATGATGGGTCTGAGCAGCACAACAGGGGGGTTTCAAGCAATTCCCCTCTTCTCATCCTCCTCCTCTTCCGAGAACAATCATGATAACCACCACGTTCATCAGAGAGCATCGGTGTCGGCAGCCGCAGCAGGTGTGGGCCCTATTGTGGATGTAGATGCATATCTCGCCACGCTTGGATTTCCATTCCAAGCATCATCGTTGTCTGGCCCTGAGACCGCCGCCCCGACCACAGAATGGCAGCAACAACAACATACGACAGACGGTACAGGGAGACCAGCTGATGCGGACGTCAGAGATGGACAACAAACAACAGGAGATACAACGGCCGTATCGTCGGCCCCGCAGGATTTTCAGCAGCTGCGGAGCACAAACCCTATGATGTGGATGGGCAATGGGATGGAGCTACAAGACTGGTTGTATAACAATGAACAGATGATGACTCTTTTGGATGGGAATTTCACCAGCTAAATTCTCTAATTAGAAGGTGTGATGGCGTAGTTGAACCATCACTTAAACATGACCTCCCATATTACTACCTGAGTTCTAAGTTGTGTGTGCAACTTGGAATATTGTTCCTTTTAATGGGAACATGGCTCCGTGGTGTGGTGTTCTGCGTGTGCGGTAGAGAGGTGTATCATGAGGTGGATCCCGGGCTGGATTGGAGCTTGGGCCACCAAACTATAAATAGATAACGTAGATAAGAAAGCAAGGTGGGTCTCTGTTTTGCATGGATATTTGGGACTGCCCGCAGTCCGAATTCTCCACACAATAATAAACCTTCTTACCACCAATACAACCATAACTGTGACGGCTCTCGCATAGCGATGCAATTGGCCAATGCGCTAACCTTCCAAAAAGGATGTCGAAAATCCACACCACGATTGGTTGGATCTTTCGAATTGCACCATATATATGTTGAAGACCTGCTTTCCATCGCAAGTCCGTCAC